>SJYX01011474.1:389807-433024 GCA_006410675.1 Oreotragus oreotragus
AAAAAAAAAAAAAAAAAAAAAAGTAGCAGGTTGTTGTAAAGCTTACACGGGTGGGACTGGCCGGCATTACTTTTCTTTTGTAGTTCTGTGCTAATTATTTTTGGCTTTAGAAAATTGTTTTGCACTAACAACACGCGGACTGATGTGCCCTGCTAATTGCACGGCAGTGATCTTGACAGTGGTGGTAATAGGAGCAGCAGATGCCCATTGCTTATGCCCATGTGCCAGGCATGGTGCTTCACACAGGGAGACTCCTTCAGTGTCTCCCATCTGGCGGGTGCGATGATTACTGTTCTCAGAAAATGAACCTGGGAGGCCGAGGGATGCTGAGTCTAACAGCTGGGATGGGCAGAGCTGCACTCCTGCCTTCACAGGGTACCCATCCTGGTGAATGGCCTCATTACTGCTGTGCTTTGTCCACATTTGCTTTCAGAGGCCGGAACACTTAAAATCAAAGGAGTACAAACTTAAAAACTGATATGAATTTTGTGTAGTTTCTTGAAGAAAATAGTGAATGTTTGCATATTTTTAAATGTCAAATTCTAGGTTTTTTTTTTAAGATTTTTTTTTAATGTGGACCATTAAAAAAACATTTATTGAATTTGTTAAAATATTTCTTGTTTTATGTGTGTTTTCTTTTTTTTTTTGCCATGAGGCCTCTGGGATCTTAACTCCCCAACCAGGATCGAACCCATACTCCCTGCAGTGGAAGATTGGAGTCTGAATCACTGGGCCTCCCGGGAAGTTCCTAAAATGACAGATTTTAATACCAGTTCTTCCTCCCTCGCCCCTCCTCCTCATCAGCCAGAAGAGCATTGGATTGTTGTTTGGTTGTTCATTCCAGAGCAACCTCATAGACTTTTAGGGTTTGAGTTCCCAGAGGAACATCGCAAAACCTCCCCAAATCTGGTGATTTTAGATCTTGGAGGTCATGGAGTCCGAGGATGGCAAATCCATGGCTTCTTGTTGCTGCCCAGTTTTCGAATCTGGTGGTTTTTGAGAACTGGTCACATGCTCTTTATCTGGAGTCCCCACGTAACCTCAGTCATCGCAGATGCCACCACTGGGACATTGAAACTGGAACTTGACATGCAGTTTATTCGTCCCCTCTAATTTACTCTCAGAGTAGACATTCTGGGTCAGGTTCCTGTGGTCTGTGGGGTGAGTCATCTGTCCAGTTACATACCTGGTAAGTGGCAGGCGAGTTTGGACTCCTGGCCTCATGCTTCCCTCTCCAGCAGGCCACCCTGCTGCTCTGTGAGTGAGCTCCAATCCCATGACGCACCTGCTCAAAAATGGCTACGCCAAATGAAAAGTTGGGTGAAGGATGCTTTATCAAATCCAGGCAAGCCATTCTGTTTGGGATTCTTAGCAGAAGTGATGGGATGATCAGAGCTCAAAGCTCTGTCTTCAGGGAGTTTACAGGCAAGCTCAGGGCTAGAGGTATAAGCTGAGTTCAGGAATATTGAGAATACCAGGCAAAAGGAATGATTTTAAACAGGGGGAGGAAATGCTTTTGCAGCTCACATGCTGGAGAGATGATCATTGGCTGAATAACGAGGAAAGATGTTGGAGGGGAGATAGCACTTAGTAGATCTTAATAGAAGAATAGATAAGTGGGCATGTTGGCTGAGACAGTGCTGGCGAGGCACAGAGGTGGCAGAACGGCTCATATCTGAGGTGCAGGGAATATTCGACTGGATAATGTAGCTGCACGTGGCAGACAAGATGGAAAAACAGCATCTGTAATAGATGGTCTTGAATGTAGGGCCATCAGCTGAAATCTAATTTAGGAAGTTATTGGAAGCCACTGAAGATTTTTGAGCGGGGGAATTAAGTAATTGGGGCTATATTTTAGTAAGACAAAGCTGGCTTTGGTGGAAAGGGCAGATCAGAACAGAGGACCCCTCCCCCTCATTCTGAGTTAATGTCATTTAGGGAAAGAGCCACAGAGGCTCTGCAGCTGAGGGTTTAGGCCTTAGAGGCACTTAGGCCTCACACCCAATTTCAGACACAAATGGATGTTGTCAGTCTAGAAGGAGGATATGCTGGAGCGAGCTTTTTGAAAGTAAATGGCAGCAATTGTGCTGCTGAAGTGAGTGTTAATTAGAAGGCACGGTGTGGGGAGTTGTCATTCTTGGGAGTGTGGCATGGTTGTGGTGTGTTGTGTGTGATGTGGATGGATGTATACTTGAAGAACACTGGGTATGGTTTTAAACAAAGAAAAATGGACAGGTTTTTGTCTAATGTCATTCTTTAAAAGTCTCAGTAATCAATCTGTCAGGGTTAATGACTGTGCTGATGTATAACCTAGTTTTTTTAAAGACCTTTGAGTTATTTGTAGTGTTTTGGTTGTTTTTTCATGGTATGTAAAGTGCTAAAAGTATTGTTCTATTTTTGGAATGAAAGAACCTGAGAGACCGCGAGGCCTCTCATTTGTATAATCCTTTCCCAGCTGAAACAGGTTGATGGAGAAGAGGGCGGTCTACGTTCTGTTGTGATTTTCCTCAGTGACTCTCCGCCAGTGTTTGGTTAAGAAGTCTTTTTGACCAAACCCATCTTCCCTAAATGTCCCCCCCGCCCCCCGCTACCTCCTTAAACACACTATTCAGTCCTTTTCTCACCCTGCCTCACCCAAGCCTGTTGTTCTCAGGGATCCCTTAGAGGTTCTGGTGTGCTTTCACTGTATGTAACGTGGTGTTATACGTGCTCTCACCCACTTGTACTCCTATCAGACCATGGTCTCCATAAGAGCACAGATCCTGTTCATCTTCCACCCCGCTGTGTACGTGCTTGGTGGATGTCACATAAACTGAGGAACAAATATGCACTCACAGTGAAACTCGAGTGGGCTTTTGGGAGTAGAATGAGAGCTCTTGTAATTGCTGGAATATATGCAGGCGCTTCCAGAGAAGGCAGTGGCACCCCACTCCAGTACTCTTGCCTGAAAATCCCATGGATGGAGGAGCCTGGTGGGCTACAGTCCGTGGGTTTGCTAAGAGTCGGACACGACTGAAGCGACTTAGCAGCAGCATGCAAACGCTTCAGTATATGAGGGCGGTAGATACTGTTGAGCATTCCCTCCCTTACTTTATAGATCAGAAGAGCGAGGCTTAAAGGTCACCCAGAGAATATCAGAGGATACAGAAAAGGCATTGATGGACCTCTTCATTTTCGTATCTTGCTTGTGAAAAGCCTTCAGGTAGATTGTTTCAGGGCACTCATAGGGTTCGCAGTGCTGTGCGAAGCATTGGAGGGCACACGAAAAAGATCAGTCATGCCGTGATCCTGGAAGGGCTGTCACTGAAATGGTAGTGTGATATGCAAATGACGTCTATGAGAGTGTGTCTGGGGTCCAGGGACAGTAATTAAAGAGTCACTGAAGACATTTTGGACAGTGGGCAAAAGCTGGGCTAGCTCTTGTTCACCAGTTTAAGACTAGCACCTTTTGAATGGGGGTGTAAATGTGAGTATGTAGAAAGGGGGCTCAGAACGAATTCAGGGCTGGCTGCGTTCTTTGGTGATGCTGAATTTTGCGTTCCGAGGCTTTCAGTTAAATCGGTTGAAGGCAGCCTTTTAAGTGAGAAAGGACTTGGCTGTGGCGGTGGGTCAGTAGGCGGTGATAGCGTTGGTCAGGGTGGGAGTCTCAGCACTGTGCCTGGGGCTGCAGTGTGCCGTGTCTCCGGCAGAGCCAGCCCTGAGGTTCAGCCACGTCCTCACCCCTGCTGGGCAGCTGCAGAGCCTGCCTCAGAGCAGAATGTGGGCCAGTGTGGTTCTATGGAGAGCCTGGCTTTGTTGACAGTGACATCAGTTTGAGGTTGAGATGGGATGGGATGATGGACATCATCGGCTTTGACAGGAGGCTGACATCAAAGGAGTTTATTGAATTGACTGATGGAAGCCTAGGAAGGGGAGGTGACATGCATGCCTCTTCTTTGGTTGATGAGCTGTGCGGGCTGAGCACAGAGCTGGACAGTGAACTCGGGTCAGCGCTGAGAGCTGGCTACCTCCCTGTCTAGACCTAAGGCAGTGACACCTGTTAGAGCTTGGTCTCTGTGCCGGGCTGAGCCACGCCCGACTGTGCCCACAGGTGCTGGCGTGTGTGCAGGGCCGCAGCCGGGGCTGGGAGCCAGCGGCCGAGCTGATTGAGGATAAAGGTGGGCCAGGGCCACGTCAGGGCTCTTCCCTTGCCCCTCTGCGGTGACGACCTGAGCGATACTTTCAGGGCTGTATATGGTAAACCTGGACATCGGAAGATCCTTTGCGCACTGAAGCCCAGGGAAGTAATGGAACAGGCAACATCAGGAGACAAACGAGCTGTGCGTGTCCTTTCAAAAAGCAACTCATGCCTCTTTCAGATAGACTGGAGTCTTACCTCCTAACATTCTGTGTTTTGATCTTTTATTTCTCTCAAATTCTTAGAAATTTGGAGGTCACACAAAGATGATTATTTACTACTTTAAAGACATAATTTTTCTTCTACTAATATTATTGTAAACATTCTCAAAGCTTACATGTTTCTTTGTATGGATATATGACTTAGTTTTCTTCCGAGATATTTAAATTGTTTTTATAAATAACCTTGCATTGAGCTTGTTTGTATGTAAACACTTACATAAATGTCCAATATAGTCTTTAGATTCTAAAAGAGGAATTATTCTAAAGAAACAAACTGCATATATTGCCATGTTCTTTTTAGAAGGGCTGTAATTGTATAGCCTCATCAACATACCAACATTTATGAAGGTAATGCTTCATTTCACCTTTCTCTATTAGATTATATCATTAAAATTTTTTTGCTAAATTTATTCAGAAATCATAATTAAAAAGTCTGCTGTTCTGGTGGTCCAGTGGTTAAGGCTGGGCTCCCAGTGCAGGGGGCACAGGTTTGTCCCTGGTTGGGAAACTAGATCCCACATGCCACAGCTACAGGATCCGCACGCTCCAACTAAACATCCTGCACGTGGCAACCAAGGCCCAGCCCTGCCTAATAAATATATGAATATTTTTTCTTCTGCTGTTGTCCTAGGTTTCCTATAACTTTACCGAGGGAAAGTGATCCCTGCTACACTTGTGTCCAGCAGTGTTTGGATTGCTACAGTAGCAGGAGTGGACATGTTGGGCAACTAGAACCCCAGAGAGAACGGGAGGCCACTTTTCAAGGTGCTTCAGTTTGAGATGGCAAGAAGTCATTATTGGCCGCCTCGAATTAGTTCAGTTAACTGAGGTTGAATTAAAAAGACATGGAGCTGGTTGACTTTCTTGGGATGCTCAGAGTGCAGGAGCACTTCGCGGGAGCCTGTCCGTCCCTCAGGACCCCTGAGCTGCATTTGTTTCTTGCTTCCCTGCGCCCAGAGGAGTGAGGTGCTGCATTGATCAGCTGCTGGGCTCCTCCTGCCCCTCTGTTTCCTTTTCCTGTCTAATTTTTAAGTGCCCATTCCAACTAAAATCATTTACGTCTTTGATTCAGTCTTGTCCCCTTAGAATCCAGGCTCTGTTATAACAAACACTTGGTTTTTCTGGCTTGTGCTGCCTCCCCAGAGTCTGGCCTGTAAGCAGTGTTGAAGGAGGCTCCCTGTTGCCCATGGAGACGAGTGTAGACTGCCATCCCATCTTCCGTTTGCCCCAGCGGCTTTCCCAGAGCATCTTCCTGAATGACACTGCCCTGCATCCACGTGTGTGCCCTGCCTGTGGTGCCCTGCTGCCTGGGGCCCTCCTGTCTCTGACACCCTGCTTCACATGGGGCCTGGCAGAGGACTTGTTGAGTGTTTAGCGTTCAATTCAGTGTTCTGCTGATATCCCTGACAAAACTTTCCCTCACATCCTAACTGGCTCTAGTCTTCCTCTGTGCATCCCAGAAAGTTATCCTGTGTCTTAAAAGTGACTTCTAACTGTGTGTGGTTATGTCTTTGTGCCTCTAGAGTGGCGACTCCCTGCTCACCCAAGTTCCTGGCCCAGCAGTGCTTGGGGCTCAGGCAGCTAAAGGCCCACTGGACTTTTCATTCAAAAGTCTGTTTCACAAACTGTCCCCCGCCCCCACCCCACCCATCCTCCAATTTCTCAATTTGTTTCTCATTTTACCTCTTCAGTTGTATATTTTTTGGTCCATGAAATAGTTAAAATATTACAGCCGGTGGGGATCTTGGCCAATATCTAGCCTCATTGGTATATGTACCTGTACTGGGGTTTTTCCATTAAGCTTTGCCCCAGGAGTTTCGGATCAGCTTTGGGGCTGGTAGCAAATGTAGATAATTGTTTCCTGATTAGGAGTCAGATTTGACACTTCCTATTGAAATGTTTTGCTGTCTGGGATATGAAGCAGATGGTTGCTTATGACAGAGCAGATGTCTGTGTTGAATCAGAGCGTTTTAATCTGCTCTGTACCTTGAGGTGTTTCCCTTGGCAAATACTCACTTCTGACCTACTTGTTTCAGTTTTGGGTGTTTTTCCCTGCTGAGGGGCTATATAGATCCTTACAAAGAAGTCTGATAAAGTATGAATAGAACATACTTTAGTATTTAGTATTGGTTAATCCACGTGCTTATCTGATTGGGTAAGTGGTAATTTGTTGATTAACACACTGTTAAATGAACTACTGATCATAACTCTGAAAAAATAATTTCACTTAAATATAGTTTGACTCTTCAGATTATCTGTTGAACTCAGGCTTTTGGTGGATTGCCTGGTTTTGAAAGTTAGCTGTGTCATAAGACCAATGTAGATTTAGGCATGACCTTGCAATGCTGTACTTCAGTTTGCTCATCTGTAAAATGGGACTAAGCAAAGGTGGTAATAATAGTATTGCTTTTCTGACTGAGTAGGGGTTACATGAGTTTATGAATGGAAAGTGCCAAGAATGCTTACTGGCTCGTAGTCACTGCAGAAATGTTCGCTCTGTCACTAAAATCATCGATGTATCATCATTGCCCTCCTCATCTGAGAAGCTGGAGCTCTCGCTGCCCATGTGCACAGTACAGAGACTGGAATAGGGGCCAGATCTGGATAAGGAGTGTCCAGCTGAGGCCTCTGGGTGATCTGCCCAGCTTGGCTTTGTTTCACTTTGTAAGGTGCTGATTGTGCCAGCTGTTCCCTGGGATGTGTAATGTCTGTGGACAGTTTTTGTTTGAAAGTATAAGTTTTCGAGAGTCACAGACATAGAGAACAGACTTGTGGTCAAGATGAACTTGTTTGTGCCGTTAAAATTATGAGTGTAAACTAGCACATCAAAATAGCACTGTTAAGTGAAGTTGAATTCTCTTTTGTGGGTGTTGTTCACATGCATGTGTGTGTTATATTGATGCAGCTCATGCATTCTCAGGCAGTGTGTGTAAAGCTGCCTGTGCATGTGGAAGCAGTTTTTCAAGCACCATCCGTGAGCCCTCTTCCTTCCTAGTTCCTTTATCATGACAGCCATCATTTCCTCTGTCTTAGCTCTTTGTTCCTTTGAGATATCCTATTCTTAAATAGAGGGTAATAGACCTTTTTAGGGAGAGAAGAGCGTAAAATACTACAAAGATATCACAGAAGGAAGGCATATGTCTTTGCTTAACGTTGATTCTCTAGGGAAATCTACTCATTTAAGTGTCATGGGAGGAATGCTAGTATCATTTATGTGACTTGGTAGAAGAAATGTGCCATCAATTGCCTCTGAAAATCTAGGAATACTATAATTTGGCTACACTTCTAAAATATTTCGCTGATCATTTTCTTAGAGTTAAAGAATAAATCCTAATTGCTTAGTTTTAAATTACCTTAGCTAATGGCAACCCAGTCCAGTGCTCTTGCCTGGAGAATCCCAGGGACGGAGTAGCCTGGTGGGCTGCCGTGTATGGGATCGCACAGAGTTGGAGACGACTGAAGCGACTTAGCAGCAGCAGCAGCAGCAGCTAATAAAATATGTGTGTAACCTTTTTTTTTAATGTTTGAAAAATAATAAATCCAAATTAGGATTCTTTTTGTTTTCACTAAGGCCAGATACTTGAATATATTTGTGCCTTAAACAAATAAAAAGATTGGTTGAAATTTATGCCCAAATAATGTTTTGTCTTCTATGATGGGCTCTATATAAAAAAGTCTATTAATTATCTAATTTATATAATTTATCTATTGTGGAATAAAAATTACTCCGAACTGTAAAACCCCAGGTGCTTATTAACTTGTTTCTGGGGGGCAGGACTTGAAGCGTGGCTGGGCTGGGGGCTTTGGCTCATCTCTTAGGAGACTGAATGTGAGAGTGGGACTGGGGAATCTGTTGAGCTCCACTCATGTGGCTGTCGGCTGGAGGCCCTGGTTCCTCACTACAATCCATGAGCACCTAACACAGAGGCCACCTGCTCTTTATAACCAATTTGGAAGCAACAGTCTGTTCCGTCTTCTATATTCTGTTCATTAAAAGTAGGCCAAGGAGAAGGGATCACACAGGGGTGTAAACAAGAGATGAAGATCATGGGGGTGTTTTAGAGGCTGTCTCCCATATTGCATTTACTTATATAATGTAGATTTTGGAATTATAGTGAACTTGTTGAAAATTGAATACCTCATGGCAACGTGAAAGATTTTGATGGTAAAGTTATGTTTCTGAAACTTAATAAAGAACTCTCCAAGGAAAATGAAGTATTTTTAAAAATCATAAATGTTCAGAACTGATCTTGAAAATAAAGGGGAAAGAGAAAATGGTAGTGGTATATGCAGAGCTTCTCACTATATTAAAACATTACACCGTAAGACTTGTATTTCATATGTGAACTGACTTATGAATCACCACTGGGGGTGAGCTTTCATTCAGTCATCTCCTCTAATATTAGTTTTTGCCTTGGCGTTATTATGTGGGCTGAAATCCGAGCACTTAACATGTTGTTTGCTTCAAAGAATTTTGCCTTGATTTTGGGTACAGAGTGATGAATTGGCTGCCCCAAATCAGTTCTTTCAATTCTTTTACCAAGGAGAAGGGATCACACAGGGGTGTAAACAAGAGATGAAGATCATGGGGGTGTTTTAGAGGCTGTCTCCCATATTGCATTTACTTATATAATGTAGATTTTGGAATTATAGTGAACTTGTTGAAAATTGAATACCTCATGGCAACGTGAAAGATTTTGATGGTAAAGTTATGTTTCTGAAACTTAATAAAGAACTCTCCAAGGAAAATGAAGTATTTTTAAAAATCATAAATGTTCAGAACTGATCTTGAAAATAAAGGGGAAACAGAAAATGGTAGTGGTATATGCAGAGCTTCTCACTATATTAAAACATTACACCGTAAGACTTGTATTTCATATGTGAACTGACTTATGAATCACCACTGGGGGTGAGCTTTCATTCAGTCATCTCCTCTAATATTAGTTTTTGCCTTGGCGTTATTATGTGGGCTGAAATCCGAGCACTTAACATGTTGTTTGCTTCAAAGAATTTTGCCTTGATTTTGGGTACAGAGTGATGAATTGGCTGCCCCAAATCAGTTCTTTCAATTCTTTTTTAGATTGATACTTTTTCTTTACCCTCTTTTCACTTGCTTTAATTTGGAATATTTGATTGCTGAGTATGTCATCCTTAAATGAAATATTTGACGCAGAAAGTTCTAGAAGCTTATTTTATCTTTTCGCCGGGGTGCTGAATAGACTGCAAATCTCCTGGGAGATAATCTGGAGGATTCCAACCAAGGATGAGATGTTTTCCTTAAGCAGGGCCCCTTGTGAGGCAGGTCTCAAGAGTACATTGTATCTACTCGGAAGTCTCTTAAGTGCAGATACAGTATTTATTGATTACATTTATACTTAGTTTTTCTTTGAAGGTGATAGTTAGGTCCTAAGTTTAGAGATTTGACATTATGGCTAAAATCCTCTGTCAGATCTCTTTGTGTTCTCGTCTATGCAGTATATTTCTGTGGTTTCCTATTTCTGCTCTTAGTATTGAGTGTGACTAATGGAAGCAGTAGTATTTTCTCTTTGTTTATTTCAGTCCTCACTTACCTTCAGTGCCATAGCTTTTCTTCTCTCTTTCCCCTTTCTGCTCTTCTTGGGCAGCAATATCTAAAAGCATCCCCGGTGAATCCTCTGCATAAGCTACTTTGTCTGACACAGCTTTCTGTCATGACTTGGTTTAGCTGTTTCGGTCACACCCTTTATACAATGGGGGATTTCCAGTGCTGTTAAGCCCTCCTTGTCCCTGGGGTCCAAGGTGTGCCTTTCAGAGGGCAGGGCCAGAACTCTCCAGGTCTTATATTTTAGGTGGGAGCTCATCTTAGGGATTGTTTTTTCTGTGAATGAGTAACAGTGAAATTAATCCAAGCTCAGTGCTGAAATGAAAACACATTTGCATATGACACTGTAAGTCGAAGGTCCATAGTACTTAGCTGCCCCAATGAGAAAGTCATTCATCATCAGGTGTAGTTATGTAGAGAGCATGACGTGATAGAGCAAAAAGGAAACTGCCGGTGAAACAGCGACTCTGAAATTCACTCGGCTCTTCTGAAGTCCTTCGTTTTGAAACGTCTCTCCTTCACTTGAGTGTCTGATGGACTTCAGTGTAGTGCGGAGGTTTTAGAATTACCTACCACTTTGCAGCCACAGTGCTTGGAAAAATTACTTAATCTCTCTGGACCTGGGTTTCCTCATCTGTAAAATGGGGAGAATGCCAGTTTTCTTGAGAGATTGGCTGGAGGTTCTATAAGCATGTGTGAAATAACATCTAGCACAGTGGGTGGTAATTCCACACTCTCTCCGGAGAAGGAAATGGCAGCCCACTCCAGTATTCTTGCCTGGAGAATCCTGTGGATGGAGGAGCCTGGTGGGCTGCTGTCCGTGGGGTTGCACAGAGTCAGTCATGACTGAAGTGACTTAGCATGCATGCATGCTAAGGAGAAGGAAATGGCAACCCTCTCCAGTATTCTTGCCTGGAGAATCCCAGGGACAGGGGAGCCTGGTGGGCTGCCATCTATGGGGTCACGCAGAGTTGAATACGACTGAAGCAACTTAGCAGCAGCAGCCACACTCTCTCTTTATTCAGTTGATTCCTTCTGTGTCAATGCTACGACTTGGGTTGTGTGAGGTTTTGTTAAAGTGGCACCTGTCGATGATGATGGTAGCATGTCCAGCATGGTCTAGGCAGCTAGTGAATAACAGAGAAAGACTGAGCGGGTATAGTGGGTCAGGAACAGATGTGATTTAGAAGTAAAGAGCAAGGTGGGCTCATAACTGAGTTGACAGTAAGGAGTTAGTTTAGAAGAGTAGATTTCATGCCCCCAAACTTCATGTGTAAAAAGGCAGCTTTGCCTTAAAAGAGAGATTTTTAGAACATCTCTGTGAAGCACCAACAGTGAATCCATTCAGATATAAGGGCAAAATGAGGCACCACATGTTGGGTATTTTACAACAGTTGTGAGAAGAAATGTGTCCCTTACAAGGGCAAGAGGGGACCAGAAGCTTGGGCATGGTTTTAGATTGTCCAGGGGAATTTGTAGTGGTTTTCAGGATGTACTCTTTTTTTTTTTTTAAATTTATCTTTTTACACAGGATGTACTCTTTAAGAAAACAGATTGTTTCAGAGTCTCAGTGAGTGGATAAGGAGACAGGAGGTGAGGGACAGGTAGGTCCCTGAGCTCACAACTTCTGTGAATTTCCTTCACCAGATGCTGTTGTCTAAGAAGGCAAAGTTTATTTATTTATTTATTTTTAGTTCATACTGTTGTTCAGTTTGAAGTCTCAGAATCCAGGCTGAGAAACTAGCCCTGGAAAGCACATGGGGGCACAGAGGAAGGAGGGTTAAATCATCTTGTTTTTGGTGAATCTTCTACCAAAAGATTCAGCCCAGATCAGTTGAGGATTGTTCAGGTTAGAAACAAAATGCCCACATGCTTTAAATGAAGGCTTTAACCGTGTACAGTAGAGCTTGCATTTTGTGGTGTGAAGTCACTGGTGTGTATACTTCATTTGGTGGGTTAGGCTTGAAGGGAGGTGGGAGGAGAAGAAAGCATTGCTAAATCAATGACAATTAAAACATTTCCTTTTACCCTTTCAGTCTTAGTAAAAACTTTGCTTCCAGTCCTCTGCTAAAATTTGTGCAGGCTCTAACTGGTGTCCTGTTACAACTGTTTTAAGTAGCTAAATACTTACCTGTATCCCAACTGGTATTTTGATAGATAGGCAGCAACAAACTACACAATTGCATTAATTAACCAGAGCGTGAGTTCCTTTCTGTGTTACTTTCCATGCCACGTGGTAAGGTCTCGGGAATATTTGTGCCTTTGGCATTTTGAATGACTGCATTCAAGACTGTACTTGCAGTGGTCTGGCCTCATGTGATGGTGGGGGGTGGGCGTGGAGGTAAAATCAGTGGTGTGCCTGATGGTGGGGGGGTGGGCGTGGAGGTAAAATCAATGCTGTGCCTGGTGGTGGGGGGCGTGGAGGTAAAATCAGTGGTGTGCCTGGCAGACGCGGCAGCCCTGGCTCGTGACTGGCAGCAGCACACGTGCTCTTCAAGGTTTTGCCCGGGGCTTGGCTGCCGGCTTCTCCCAGGGTGCCTGGTGCCCTTGGTTTGTTTTTCTGCCTGTCAGTCCCAGTGCCCTTGGGTCGTGGCTAGTGTGCCATCCAGTTCTGCTCCTCAGCATTGGGGTGGAGAGGAGAGGCTTCCTGGGTGCACATGTGTAGCCGGGTTGGGTTCTGAGGCCTGTCCTGGGTCCAGGACCACAAGGCCGAGGCCGCCGAGTGCATCAGACGGGGTTCAGCTGCTGCTCTCATTCCCTTCTTCCATTATGACATCTCATGATGGGACATTTGGAAAAACTGGTTGTGGCAGAAGAAGTGTTTCCACTCTGCATTGGAGACCAGTCCCTGTCAGTCTTCGGATTAGTAAGTATCAGCTTCCCAGGAATGAAAACTTTTGGCTGAGCTATTCTCAGACAGCTCCCGGCCGTGCACTTGGGGAGAACTGCCACTCTGTCCTCCGAGGTTGCCAAATACCAGTCTTTTCAGGTTTAGTGGTGTGTGACAGGTGACAGCATCCTCCTGCTGGTTAAGGACAGGTGTCATGAGTTGGATCTGCCTCTTGAATTTTGTTTGGATATTTTGTAAAGAGATTCCATTGAATTGAGAGACAGAAGTATTTGAGGTCAGTGATTACACTTGACCCCATAAGATACTCTAAAATGATCTTCACATCCATCAGCTCCAACAACCTCAGTGTAAGTACCTATATATATATATATTCTCCCCCCCCCCATACTTTCTTAGCTTTTGCTCTGGTTTCGGGGCACTTAAATGACTTTGTAAAAACTTATCCCTTAAATAACACAAAAAGCTGCCTTAAGTTGGTGGAGCTGCCAGGTCGGAAATGCTGTCTGCACAGTAATAGGCTGCTGTTAATACGTTATTTTCAGGTTGTCTCACTGAGTCTGAGCTGGGGACAAGCAGGAGATGGCCTTTCTCGTACACGTCTGTGATTAGTGGATGAGTTGCTGTCTCCCGGCTAGGCTTGTCCCCGCTAGTACTTCTAGTTCATGGTCACCTGAGAAATTGGGTTTTTGTTGTTCCCCAGAAAAATCTCCCACAAAAATAAATTGTTATTCTCTAAGAAAATAAAACTAAATTTTAGTTTACTGGGATAAGCACTAGATTAACAAATTAGGAGAACTACGTATCTCAGATATGGAACCAATTTGACCTCCCTGTCTTACAAGTGTGCAGTACTTACTATGCAGGGTTGAGGTGCTCTTGTGGGTTTTTGTTTTTTTTTAAATAAAAAATTAAAATTTTTTTTGCTGTGCCAGGTCTTAGTTGCAGCATGTAGGATCTTCGATCTTCGTTGCAGCATGCGGGATCTTTAGTTGTGGTGTATGGGATCTGGTTCCCTGCCCAAGGATCAAGCCCCAGCCCTGTGCCTTGGGAGCTCGGAGTCCTAGTCACTGGACCACCAGGGAGATCCCCTGCTCTTGCTGTTTTAACCATAGTCCTCATCAGCACAGCAGCTGTTTCCTTCTATTGGGTAATTATGTGCCAGGTACTAGACTGAGTGTTTTTGTGTTTAATAGGTAGAGCAACTCGGTGAGGGCTTTGTCTTGTCTTAGAGAGAAAGTTGCCTCAGCAACTGCCCCAGGCTCACATCAGCAGTGCCTGGAAGGGAGGGATTTTGAGTCTGGTTTTGTCTTATGTCAATGCCTGCGCTTCTTCATGAGCCTTCCACTCCGAATTTATAGTACGAAGGAGTTATAAATAAGACAAGAAAAATGTTTCTTATGTCACTTCCAAGAATAACCCAAATGGACTTAGTGTATAAACATTTAGACAGCTTAATCAGTACAAACAAGAAATAAAGGCTCCTGCTCTAGCTCCTCGCCTCCAAATGTGACCGCATTGACTGTGCCTTCTGCGCAGCCTTGCAGCCTTCTAGGCTTTTAGGTGGGTGTGTGTGTGTGTGTGTGCATGTGTGTCAGACAGAGGAGAGGGGGAAGATAGAATCCCAATTTTGCTAATATTACGAGTGGGTCTGCTGCTTTCTAGAAGGGGAATTGCTGGGCTATCTTTCTTTTCATAGTCTCTCATTTTTGCCTTTGCTTGAAATGTTGTATCTTCCACAAATTTAGATATGTTTGTTTCTTTTTCTGTATTCTGTATCTATTCTGTTTATTTTTTCTCCTTTCCACCCCTCAGTCCCAAACTATTTTTAATTCTGACAAAGCACCTCATGTTACTTTTTGTTTTCATAATTATTCTCAATTTTTCATTTTTTCTTTTTAAGACTATAACTTTAGACTCATTTTGCCAAAGGTGACCCGTTCCACAGAAACAAGACAAATGGAAATCTATTAATATTGTAATTGAGAATGCATTGCAGTGAAGGAGTTGAGATCTTTATTTTATTTATTTGATCAAACCTCCAAGTTTGTGAGATCTTAGGTCCCCAACCAGTGTTGGGACCTGCTTCCCCTATAGTGGAATCTCTGAGTCTTAACCATTGCACTGCTAGGGAAGTCCTGACATCCTTAAAATAGTTAACTCTAACCAAAAAAAAAAAAGAAAAGAAACAAAAGAAAATCCCGAGAGTATGTATAATTTCCCTTTTACTTAAGTCTTTTTTGGTCACTTCTTAGAATTCTAAATATCGTGTAAGTCTAATACATTTGTTTTTCCTATGTACTTAAGCCCTTTTGATTGCTATTGTCAACTTTTCTCATAATGTTTTTACTTTTTCCTGTCATCATATTTTCATAGTGGCTATAATTTATATATAGAGAAGAAGTTATTGCATTTAATTTTTATAAAATTTATCATTTAAGTTTTATAATACAAGTTGTTCTTTTGGGTTTTCCAGGTATGTAATTTTATCACATGCAAATAATGATAATTTTGTTCCCTTTTCTGTATTCTTAGCAAATATTTACTTCTGTTTATTGCCTGGCTAGCACTTTCAGGGTAATGTTAAGTGAGAGTGGTGTTAATGAGCATCCAGTTGACTATATGCCAGACACATAATAATGGTTTTGGTATAAAGGATATCAAGGTCTACCATAAAAATACGTAACTGTTAAATTTATAGCTGTGAAAATGGATAAAGAGAAAGTAAATTGAAACCCAAGTACAGGGGGCAGGTAATAGATTAGGACTAGAATCCAAGGAATAAATAATGAGAAAATGTAATGGAAGAAAAGTAAGGTCAGTCCAGGCAGAAAGGTCGCACCGGAGGCTGTGTGTCCTCCTGAGTCAGTCTGGATTCTGAAACCAGCTGTGCTTCAGGCTTCGTTTCGGTTGGGTGCTCTGAAGATGGCATCCTTTTATGAAGTGCCTGTGACAGAGGGGGGCTTGGTAAAAGAATGGAAAGGAAGGTAGGAGGAGAGGGAGGGGCTGCTGGTCAGAGGTGGAGAGCTGGATGCAGGTGAACTGTTCCACATGGGGTCTGGACGGGGGTCCTGTTTGCCATGTGGGGCTTTGCAGGGGCAGGTGGATTGGGGGCAGGTGGAGGGCTCCTGGTGGCTGAGATCGGGTTGGAGCCCGCAGGGTGAGGGTGGAGGGGCTGGTTGCCTTTAGGCTCCTGCACCCACATTTTCTCTGTGTTTCATGCTGTGGAGACAGGAAAGCAGATGGTCCAAGTGCTGCCCAAACCCCGCGCCTACACTCCATCTTCAGACAGCTGGTGTCAGGGCTCCCGGGTCAGAGAGCAGTGGGCACAAGGCTTGAGCTTCTCTGTCCATCTCAGGGAAGCCTACAAGGGCACAGGGTGTCAGAGTGGACGTAGAGCAAGGCGTTTGCAGGTCTGCCCCAGAGCCGGATGTAAGAGCAGACGTGAGCCATCCTCTGCCTGTTGGGAACATGTCTCAGCATCTTTCTTTCGTGAATGACTCTCAGTCACTGTCAGTCATGGGGCCTTTGATTAAATGAGCTGTGAGGAGAGAGAGCCCAGTTGGATGAACATAGGATGAAAAGACTGCTTTGAGTTTGGGGAAGAGGGAAGGGAAGAGGCGAGACCATCTGTCTGGGAAGGTTGAGGGTGTTGGGCCGGGTCTTGAGGATGCTGCTGGAAGCTCAGGAAGAGTGTCAGCAAATTTCTGCAGAGTGGTAACGTGCAATACTCAGTTTTGGATGAGCAGTGGTGAGGGTCACTCCAGTACTCTTGCCTGGAAAATCCCATGGACGGGGGAGCCTGGTGGGCTGCCACCTATGAGGTCGCACAGGGTCGGACATGACTGAAGCGACTTAGCAGCAGCAGCAGCAGCAGCAGCAGCGGTGAGGGTGGCAGGGAAGTAAGTGCTATATAAAGTCAGCGCTATATAAAGTCAGCACCCAGTGTTTGCTTTTATGTTGTTTAAGGATGAAACGTTTGACTTGCATGACTTAAAAATAATGTTTTCGATATTCTAACAGTATTAAGAACTGTTTTTTTTTTTTTTTTTTTAAATTTAATTTTTTGGCTGTGCTGCAAGGCATTTGGGATTCCAGTGTTCTGGGGCTGACAGTAGTGTTGATTGCCGGGATACATCACAGTCTAGGGGTTTTGTGTACGTTATTTGATTAAGTCCTCACATTGATCCTATGATGTGGGTGACATTATCCCCATTTTGATAGGAGATGAAATTGAAGCTTGGTGTGGTTAACTAATTGGCACCGTCTCTCAGAGCCTGTGGGTGAGACAGGCAGGATTGGAACCTAGGAATGTCTGACTGGAGTTCCTAGCTGGGGTGGAGGAGGTCAGGTCTCGGGCTGTGAGGTAACGTGACCACTTAACTGCAAAGCACTCGCCCCAGTGGTGGGGGCTCACCTCGAGAGGGAGAGGGAGCCTGGGATTTCTCCCTGGTCTGAGAACTCAAGGTTCTGTTGCCTGTTCCCCTAGATGAGATGCTGTGTACTCAAACTGACATCTGTGGGAGCTTCTCAGAGGAATTGTGGACCACACATGATCACTCAGCATGCACTATAAAAAGCACCTTCAGGAGACTTTTATGCTGCAACTTGCAGATCTTTGTAAAATGGGCATATCTGCTAACTGCAAAGAGAGTTTAAAAAGTAAAACCTAACGATGCATTTCCCATTATTTCTTATAATGGGAAACAAAAGGGAGAAACTTTGGCACTTGAAGAAAAGTGTATTGGTCACCTGACGGTTATATTGCTAAGCTAACTAGGCTGTCACTTCAGTCGTGTCCGACTCTGTGCGACCCCACAGACGGCAGCCCACCAGGCTCCCCCGTCCCTGGGATTCTTCAGGCAAGAACACTGGAGTGGGTTGCCATTTCATTGGGACAGAGAAAATACTTGTTTCTGTTGATGATAAATACCTGACAGTTGCAAACTGTTGGATGTTTTNCGGCAGCCCACCAGGCTCCCCCGTCCCTGGGATTCTTCAGGCAAGAACACTGGAGTGGGTTGCCATTTCATTGGGACAGAGAAAATACTTGTTTCTGTTGATGATAAATACCTGACAGTTGCAAACTGTTGGATGTTTTGCTGGCACTATTACAAAACTGTAATATGCCTTTTTCAAAGCTGCAAAGCATCAGTTCTTTAGTTTTTTAACCAAAAGTGTCATATGAAATGGCCATGAAACAGGACTACCAGTAGGTTAAAATATTAGAAATGTTTGAAAGAAGTTAAAAGTTTAAAAGTTGCGCGTATGCATTTCCAAAGCTGTTCCTGCTGGAACGAGGCAAATAATTCTGTTAGAAGTTCTAGTATGTTAGAGAGTATTTAGTTACTGCTCTAGTTTTGATTTTTGAAGAGTTGTAATTGAAGAGGACAAATGAGGAGAGCTTTTTTGCATAGAAAAATTTCAAAGTTAATTACTGTCATGCAATTACATGCAGTAAGTCCCTACCTGCAAATGAGTTCTGTTTCGAGAGCACGTTTCTTAAGCCAACCAAGTTAGCCTAAGTACTTAACTAACACAATAGACTATATAGGACTGTATTGTAATAGGTGTATAATAGTTTTCTCATAAATAATATATTAAAAAACAAAAATTAAAAAAAATTTAAATCTCACAGTACAGTACCTTGAAAAGTATAGTGGCAGCTGAGCCTCTTCTGATCCTCGGTGGGGAGCAATGTGGCCTGTGATTACAATGAACATTTGGAGGGAAGTTTTCTAAACTCTCCTCAAATGGTCCTGTTTTTATTTGAGATTTTGACATTTTATTCATCATGGATTTTGACATTAATTTTGACTTTTTCCCCCAAAATTTTCATTAAAAGTGCTTATCACAACTACTGAGATTCTGCCCCCCCACCCCACTTAAGTTTTGTCTCCTAGACAGGTCCCCCTTGTCTCACCCCAGTCCTGGCCCTGCTCCAGTCACAGGCTTGTAAAGACTATAATTCTTTGTTGTTTGTCATAAAGAGTGGTTATCAAAGCCAGGTAATTTGGAGGTGTAGACAAGAGATTTCACTGATATGCTGGTAAACAGATGCCTGTTTATGCTGACTTAGTGGCCAGGCAACAGCAGTTGCAAAGCCCTGAAGTGACACAGAGCAGTGACGTGGGCAGTGGTCAGGGCGGCAGTCTCTCCCATCAGTGGTGAAAGGAAACCTCTCAGTCTTTCAATCCTGGAAGGTAAACAGCCAAATACTGGACTAACTTAAAAATGTTATTACTTTTGAGATGAGAAGTATAATGGTCTTGTTACTGAATTCCTCTTCGGAGTGAACACTTTTTTTTTTTTTTAACTGGAATTTCTTACGGCAAATATTTCGAGATTTACATGGATAATGCCAATCCTCCTCCAACATGACTGATGTTAAGAGGAGCATAGCCATCTGGTTTGTTGCCTTTACCTGTAACATTGAGCTGTTGCGCTATTTATGGTCATTTCTGAGTGAGGCCGTGGAGGGTCCATGGAGGAGAAGGAGGTGCAGGAGTGGGGCTGTGGTGGCTGTCTGGGCCCTGGGATTGCTGTGCTCCGACTGTCACCAGCAGGGCCTGGGCTGGATGTTTGCTGCTGCTTGCACGGGCTCAGTTGTGTCTGGGAACCTCTTCGCCGGCCAGAGGCACGCTTCTCCTTGGAGCAGTCTTGCAGGCAGTCCTGAGTGCCGATGGTATCTATGCCAAGTGCCCAGCGCTGCTGTATAAGGCAGGGACAGGCCGCAGTGGGAGGGCCCACCAGGGACGCAGAGCCATGCAGGGGCAGTCATGTGGCTTGCCAGCCCTCAGGTCAGCTCTGTTTTCCTCTTCCCTCCTCTGAACGTGGCACTGACTTTTTTTTTTTTTTAAACGTGGACCATTTTTAAAGTCTTTACTGAATTGATTACAACACTGTTTTTGTTTTATGCTTTTGTTTTTTTGGCCAGGAGGCATATGGGATCTCAGCTCCCTGACCAGGAACTGAACCCAAACCCCTTGCGCTGGAAGGCAAAGTTTAACCCTGGACTGCCAGGGAAGTCCCCTGATGGTGGCATTGACTTTGGGCAGCTGATATGCAGGATCAGTCTTCATGTTACCTGCAGCCATCACTTCAGTTTCCAGTAGCCACTGCGCGTCAGTGCTGCACGTAAAAATCCATCACAGCTGTGAGGATGGTCTGGTGTTCAGAGGACGCAGGTTTTAGGTCGAGGAGAACTTGGCTGCTTGCCTTCGGCTCTGTGTGCTGCATTAATTGGCAGGAGGTTTAAGGGTCTGAAATTTAGAGTTGATTTCAATTCATTTTGAAAGACGAATGTGAGGGACAGTTCTCAGTATGTCAGGTACTGATCAAGTGGGGTCTTATCAGGGTTGATTTATCCTAAATCCAGCTGTTTATCAGATCTGTCACAGAAGCTGGTCTCAGGCTTCTGTCCTGAGCTGAGGAAGCTCTGTTGGGTCTTTGACACTGAGCTGTGCAGATGAGAAAACTGAAGTTACTGACCAGACCTGTGGCTCCGGTTCCTTAGGAAACGGCTTTGATGGCTCAGTGGGGAAAGAATCTGCCTGCCGTGCAGGAGACACCGGAAACTCGGGTTTGATCCCTGGGTCAGGAAGATCTCCTGTGGGAGGAAATGGCAACCCACTCCGGTATTCTTGCCTGGAAAATCCCATGGACAGAGGAGCCTGGTTGGCTACAGTCCAAAGGGTCACAAAGAGTTGGACAGGACTGACTAAACACACACACACACACACACACGAAGACAGGGGCAGACAAGCGCCGAGGCCTGGGTGTGCAGTTTTGCTTGGCTTGTCCTTATTGTGTGCATGCCCTGGAACCCAGACGTTCTAAGAAGTTTCCTGTTTGGGAGAATAATGAGAAGATGATAATACACTTTAACTGAATGTCATCTAAGTCCAGGGCACTCTCCTAGACCTTTGTAACCCAGATTTGTAACCCATGAACTAGGTGCTATCTTCACATCATACAAGGAGGACCCTTGGCAATAAATGGAGCCTGAGACTGTTCAAAGTCGAACTCAAGAGTCAGCGATTTGAGGAACTTCCTTGGCAATCCAATGGTTAAGACTCTGTGCTCCCAATCCATGGGATGCAGGTTGGATCCCTAGTTCGGGAGCTAAGATCTCACAAGTTGGGTGGTGCAGGAAAAAAAAAAAGCAAGCCAGCGATTTGAGACCCCTCCAGTGTTGTGTGCCCAGTAGATTATTGATGTAGTCTTCATAAATAGACTTGTAGAGTTGTTTCACATTTTAAACATTTAAGATCACTGTTGAAGTAAAAAAAAAAAAAAACATGCCAATTAATTTTTTTTTTTTGTGGCTCAGAATAAAAATTCGTCTCTGAGCCCTCAGGAGGAGAGGGAAGGAAAGAGAGTTTGTTGTTCATAAAATACAGAAGAGGCTGGTAGGGGAGACGTTGTGAAGCTTCGGAACAGACTGACAGGAATGAGGAGGAGACCCTGGGGGTGACAGGTGGGAGGAGTGTGAGTGTGGGATGGGGTGGAGCCAGAAGAGCATTCTTCTTACAGTCCTGCCAGGAACTCATAGCAAACCTCTGTTTTGTTGTAACTGCAAAGGCGATTGACAGAGAAAGTTGTCTCGAGCCACTGCCACCGATTCAAAAGGCTGGTGACTCTGAGGTCATGAAAGAGGATGAACCCTGATAGCACATGTATTTCCCAGGAGACAGATCCACTGATACCCTTTTTCCTCATTTTGCATTCAGAGCATCTGTGTCTGCTTGAATTAACTACTGTCTCCTCATCTAGGAGAGCTGTTAGGGACATCTCCTGCCACTCGGCTTGGAGCTTTTCCAGGGAGATACGTCTGCTTCTCAGCTCTCGCTGCCCTGGTGGCCATCTGGAAAGGACCCCTGCCCGCCTCCGCCCCCCCACTGCCCGCTTGCACTGGTTTCATATTTCCTTCCCTGCTCCTTTGGGGGTGGGTGGGGGCCTGACTCCCACCAGCTGCTCTCTGCGAGTTTTCTCTCTTGAGCTGAAGTCTCCGGCATCCTCCGCCCTCCGCTTTGCCTCCTGCGGGCCCGTGGGAGGTGAGCCCTAAGGGTTGCTTGTCTGTGCCCTGACTTCCACCTCTGCTTACCATGGCTTGTGTTACTCGACTCCAGACTTTATTTGGTTTTCCCTCGTTTTTCCATTAATGTCCCCTTTCCGTTCCATTTTAGTTAGTTGTTGACTGTATATTAATAAAACCTTGTGTTTCCGTGCTTAGTTGTTTTATTTAAGGGGATGGTGATACAGAGAGTCAGTTACCTTCTCCTGGGCGTCATCTTTCCTCACTTCCTCTGGTCGGTATTTTGTTCAGATACATCATCCATAGCCTTTCACTGAACACCCTCATTTGTGTTTGCTCTGGTTTATGTTTTGTAGTAGTGTATTCTTTAAACACTTTATATTTACAAGTAAAACTAGCAATATTTTGTATGAAGTGGCAACATACTTCCCTGCATTTTAATGAGGTTTGAATACACAGTAGTTTTGTGTGCCATGGAGCTGATTAAAAGTGGGATTTTATCAATATTTTGTAACAATTTATAAGGAAAAAGAATCTGAAAGAGAATGTGTGTGTATATATATAAAATAACTGAATCACAGTGCTATACACCTGAAACTAACACAACATTGTAAATCAACTATACTTTAGGATTCTGTTTGTATGATGGATGAGTCTAGTACCAGCTTTTCCAGGACCCGTGGTACTTGTAAAAGTGCGATTGTTCTGAAAATAAAGGTATTTTCATTGAAATTCTAGATGCAGGCATCATGCAGGATAGTTCATCTGGGAGATGGAGGGGAGTTTGTTTTTTAGTAGGTTAAAACTGGCATAAAATAAAAAAGAAAATAGTTAAGGACATTGCGTGTAGTAAGACCCATAGCCCTTAGGGAAAATGCAGTCTTCACTTGTCCAGTGAGAGCCCACTGCTGGCCTTGCCTCCCTCCTTGCCCTTAGCCCGGGCCTGTCCTCCGGCCCAGGCTTCTGTGCATGCACCCGGCACGCTCACGCCCCTGTTCTCTTGAATGTGCAGCACACTGCCTTGCTGTGGTTTTGCCTCCACAGTGATATAAGCGTGTTGAGGAAGGGGATCTGCCTTTCGTCTCTCCGGCCTCGGGATAAGTGCTGCTCTGGGGTGTTTGTGGCAGACCTCTTTTCCGTTCCTTGTTTGGGCCAAGATTAAGGGCATGACTTCACCTGTCCTTGAAGGTGAATATAGCCAAGTACCTAGAAGGGCTTTCTACTTTTGCCTATTGTGACTGCCGAAATAGGAACTCCTCCTTACCTGACCGCATAATCACAGAATAGACTTTGGCTTCTGTTAAAAAATGAAAGGCAAACTGTACGAATGAGATACCTTTGACCTCACAACTGTTAGCTCGGCCACCTAAATACACAGCGAGTCCCTGGGAGCAGATCCGCGCCGCACACGCTCTGGTTGCTAATGTTCCTGAGCCTGGGTTTGGATACTGCGGATCTCAGCTGAGATTGTAGAGAGTCTCAGCTATAAAAGGGGATGGAGACATGAGGCTGGTTGCTTCCCACATTCTGGAANTCTGGTTGCTAATGTTCCTGAGCCTGGGTTTGGATACTGCGGATCTCAGTTGAGATTGTAGAGAGTCTCAGCTATAAAAGGGGATGGAGACATGAGGCTGGTTGCTTCCCACATTCTGGAATGTCTAAAGTAACCTGTTTCCCACATTTCGAGATCATTCTTCAAGTTTATTCTCTGTAGTTCTCACTTTTTATTGAACATAGACAGTAGTGCAAAATTAATTATCTGTCTGCCAATGTAGGAGTTTCAGGACACTCAGGTTCAACCCCTGGGTCAGAAAGATTCCCCTGGAGGAGGAAATGGCAACCCATTCCAGTATTCTTGCCTGGAAAATTCCATGGACAGAGGAGCCTGGTGGGATACAGTCCATGGGATCGCAAAGAGTCGGACACGCCATGCAATTATTTAAGTAATCTGTTTCTGTCTGATTTCTTCTATAACACAGTTTGTTAATGAGAAAAATCATCCCTAAATTCAGTCTAACCAAACATGGACTATCAATGCAAGGAACATTGACTGTTCCTTAGTTTTACATTTTCATTAGGTTGCACATCCTGGTGGTGGTTCCTCTAATAGCTCTTTCATTGACTCTTGGATTAGAGAGAAGGGGGCTTCCCAGCTGTCTGTTTTTCAACGAATAATTAATAGCTGTGATTTAGTTCAGTTCAGTCGCTCAGTTGTGTCCAACTCTTTGCGACCCCATGAACCGCAGCACACCAGGCTTCCCTGTCCATCACCAACTCCCAGAGTCCACCCAAACCCATGTTCATTGAGTTGGTGATACCATCCAACTTTCGTCCCATTCTCCTCCTGCCCTCAATCTTTCCCAGCGTCAGGGTCTTTTCAAATGAGTCAGCTCTTCCCATCAGGTAGTCAGAGTATCAGAGTTTCAGCTTCAACATCAGTCCTTCCAATGAACGCCCAGGACTGATCTCCTTTAGGATGGACTGGCTGGATCTCCTTGCAGTCCAAGGGACTCTCAAGGGTCTTCTCCAACACCACAGTTCAAAGGCATCAGTTCCGTAGCATCTGCTGCTCCTGTGCCAATAGCTGTGATTAATCTTGCAAAAACTATTCTTTTAAACATTTTTCCTTGCAAGATTATTCCTTTCCCTTTTGTTTTTACCCTGTCAATTCTGAGAAGCAGGGACCCCTGAACCTGGGGCTTATTTTGTATTATGTCTGTCTCCTTAACTTTAGTTGACTTAATTCTTTGTTCTCCTCTTGTAAATATTTGCAAATTCATTACATATTTACTTTCCCTGTGGTTTAAGTTTTTTTTTTTTTTTTTTTTTTAAAGATTTTGGCAAAATGTGTGGCATGCTGAAGAATTATTGGAATAGTATTTGGGAGTTGGAAGTTTTTAGATCTGCTCTCCAGTTAACGTTTAATTTTGAGCCTTGACTTTCTTGGTTGTTATTCATGATCTACAAATTCTTTGTGTTTGCTTAAATCTTAGTGGTTTTAATGGCAAATAAAATTTGTTTTATATTCTTTTATGGCCTAAAAAGTGTTATTTTGGGAAGAACCCTAATTTATAGGACATAAAGGGTTTTTTGCGCTGCTTCTAAAAAATCTTGGTACAATAGTTCAGGCAGCAAAGTCAGCAGTTAGTGTAAAGGACTTGTGTAAAAGAACCCCTCGCCAAATAAGAGTTGAGTGGAATTTATAGGGGAACAGAAGATCTCATGCTAGAATACATTTTCTCTGCATATAGCCTCAAACTGGGACCTGCTCTGTGGGAGTTCTTGAAAGAAGAGGATCAGTCATAATTTTGCGTTCTCACAGTTTTCTGAATCAGAGAAAAATGACAGGCACAGAGAAAATAGTTTAAAGAAATAGCTCAAAGCATATCTTACAGATGTTTATAAATGTATGCATTCACACAGATACAAATACCTTTATGACACAGAAACCTTGTTGATGGCAATTTGTAGCTGTAAAATTCTTAACTTTGGGGTACAAAGTTGGGTAACTTACAGTGGTAGAGATGTGTAACCAGATCAAATTTTGGACTCCTGTCCCTCCCCCATTGCAATAGATCATTTCCTTTCAATTGGGAGACTGTAAAATAAACACACACATGCAACTCACTGTTGGGTTTATTAAAGAATGGCTTTGAGGTCGTGAGTTTACTGTGTCTCACACCACATTCATCTTGGGAATCTGCAAGGGAAACTAATTCCTGGTGACACACACCATGGTGGTTTGCCTCTTACCTGTACGTACTCAGTGAGAGGGATTCAGTCCCTCCTAGGCCAGGCTGCTGGATTTCCTCCTAAGCTAGTCTGGAGACTTCATGGAAGTCATTTTGAATACCTTTGGCTTCATTGTAGTTTTCCAAATTTGATTTCTCTACTCTTGATTTTAGATGATTAAAAACATCCTACTGCATTATGCAACTTTGTAGCTGTATGCTGCTGCTGCTGCTAAGTCGCCTCAGTCGTGTCCGACTCTGTGCAGCCCCATAGACGGTAGCCCACTAGGCTCCCCCGTCCCTGGGATTCTCCAGGCAAGAACACTGGAGTGGATTGCCATTTCCTTCTCCAATGCATGAAAGAGAAATGTGAAAGTGAAGTCACTCAGTCGTGTCTGACTCTTAGCGACCCCACGGACTGCAGCCTACCAGGCTCCTCCGTCCATGGGATTTTCCAGGCAAGAGTACTGGAGTGGGGTGCCAGTGCCTTCTCTGTTGTAGCTGTATGGCACAATCTAAAATGCAGGCTCATTGATTTCCACACATAGTTAATTTATCCATTAGAAAACAAAAAAAGATTTGGATTTTGGAGAGGGAGAGAGTCTTAAGAGTTGTGGTTGTGGATGAAATCACTTTATATCTGACTGCTTTTATATGTTGCTGGCTTTACTTTGCTAATATTTTGTTAAGGATTTTTGTGCCTGTGTTCATGAGGGAGATAACATATTTTAATGTCTTTGTCTGATTTTGGTATCAGGTTATGCTGACCTTTCAACATGAGTTGAAAAGTTTTCATATTTATATAGAGAGTTTATGTAAAATTGACATTAATTCTCCCTTAAATATTTATGAGAGAATTCAGCAGTGAAACCGTTCGATTTTGGAGTTTTCTTTGCAGGAAAGTTTAAAATTATGAATTGATGTTTAACAGGGTTATTCAAAATTTCTATATCTTTTGGTATCAGTTTTGGTAATTTGTGTCTTTCAAGGAATTGGTCATTCTTCCAAGTTGTCAAATTTATCAGCATAAAGCTGCTCGTAATATTCTGTTATTAACTGTTTAATATCTAGGATTTGTAGTGATGTCCCTTTTGCATTCATAGATATAATCTGTGATTTCACTTTTTCTTTGATTAGTATAGCTAGGGGTTTATCACTTTTATTAATCTTCAAGGACCCAGATTGGTAATTTGTGTCTTTCAAGGAATTGGTCATTCTTCCAAGTTGTCAAATTTATCAGCATAAAGCTGCTTGTAATATTCTGTTATTAACTGTTTAATATCTAGGTTTGTAGTGATGTCCCTTTTGCATTCATAGATATAATATGTGATTTCACTTTTTCTTTGATTAGTATAGCTAGGGGTTTATCACTTTTATTAATCTTCAAGGACCCAACCTTTGGTTTATATTCTGCATTTGTCTACTTTCCATTTTATTGGTTTCTCACTTAACTTTAGTATTTCCTTTCTGCTTACTTTGGTTTAATTTGCTTGTTTGTTTTTCAAGCTTCTTAAGCTAGAACCATAGATAATTGTTTTTTCCTTCCTTTTTAATTGGAGGATAATTGCTTTACAATATTGTGTTGGCCTCTGCCACATATCAACATGAATCAACCACAGGTGTGTATATATAGCCCCTCTCTCCTGAGTCCTCCTCCCATCTCTCACCCCATCCCATCCCTCTAGGTTGTCACAGATCACTGGACTGAGCTCCTGTGTCACACAGCAAATTCCCACTTGCTCTCTATCTTGCCATCTACCTTTTTTTTCTTTTTAAAATAAGCACATAGACCTATAAATTTACCATCAAGCTTTAGCTCCAGTCCACAAATTGTGATATGTTGAATTTTTATTATTATTTGGTTCAAAATCTTTTAAATTTCCCTTAGCCTTGGGTTATTTAAAAGTATGCCCCTTAACCTTCAAATATCCAAACATTTGGAGACTTTCCAAATATCTTTATCATTGATTTATAATTTAACTCTGTGACTAGAGAGCATATGCTGTATTATCAGCCTGTGGTTGCATCTGGGTGAATGTTCCATGTGCTCTTGAAGCGGTTTTCGCTTCTTCTTTTAGCCAGAAAAGGAAAGACAAGTTGGACTGAGAACAAAACAACATCTTTCTCCAGGCTGAGGTGTGGGAGTGATGCAGGCAGCTCTGTTCACAATGACTTTCTTGGTGTATTTTATGTGGGAGGGGATATGGAGTCCCCTCACTGTATGATTCACCACAAAACTGTAATAACGAAACAGGAGGCAATTGTAGTGTATAGAAGGAAGATTGCTTAATAGGTTCCTTCCTCAAATTGCAAATTTGCTCATTCTGTGGGCAACTCAAGAAATGATAGGAATAATTCACCTTACTGAAATTCCATTTTTTAGCAGAAGGGCTTTCATGTAATATTATACATACAACTGTCCCTCATTATCCATGGGGGCTTAGTTCCCGGAGCTCACTGGACACCAAGATCTGTGGATGCTCAAGTCCCTTATATAAAATGGCGTGGTATTTGTGTAACCTAAGCACATCCTCCTGTATACTTTAAATAATCTCTCAGTTATTTATTAGATTACTAATATAATGTAAATGTTATGCAAATGTACTGAAACATGACAAACTCAAGTTTTGCTTGTAGACCTTTCTGGAAAAAAATTTTTCCCAAATATTTGCATAGTTGCTTGAATCCTTGGATGCAAAACCTGGGGGCACAGACAGCTTAATATACCTGTGCTAAGAATGATAATTTCATATAGGTGGATAACTCAGACTGTTTTGTTGTGAAATATCAATTTATCCACTATGCATTTCCTATTAAATACTAAAATTTGATGCCTTGAGGCTTTTCTGTCTTAACTTAGAATTCTGTAGCTAGAGTGAGGCAGCTAGAATAAGTTCTCTGGGATAGTCAGGACAGAAATGATCATCACTTGCTCTCATAGAACTTAGATGAACAATGGACTCTGTCGGGTAAATAAAGCTGCTTGGCAACATACATTTTGTTTTCTAGGGATACTGACCTAACTGAATTTCACTAATCCCTAAAGAGTGAATGTTTAAAAAAGCATTTTGCTGATACTGAATTGTGATAATTTTAAATTCACGGCAAATCACAACTACAACCAAAGATTCTACCTCAATGCTAATGTATTATTCAGCTCCCGTTAGGGTGAATAAAGGGCAAAGGAGGCACTGGTGTAAAAGTCTGATTTCAACCACTCATAGATTTATTACCTAGTTGAAAGTTTTGGAATATTAACTATATTTTTTGGAAACCTTGGTAACTTTAAATTTTCATTGCCTCTTGGTGTGTTTTCCAGGCCCAGAGTCTCACTCTCAACAGTCTGGCATTCCCACATCTGTATATGTTTGTCCAGAAGAGCATAATTTCTAAAAGATGAGCCTGCAGATTAGATCTGATACAGGCATCAGAAGTATGTCACATTTCAAAAGCCAAACCTTGGTATTTCTCTGTGCTATGAGATGCTCTGGGACTGATAACACCTATCTTGGGTCAGGATATAGCCCTGAGAAATTATTTTCTTGAACATTTTAAGAAACACGCAAAAATTATTTATGAAATGCTCTTTGTTTCTGACTTAGATGATAACACCTATTAAAATTCTGTAATACATATTGGAAAGCCCATGGTTTGGCAAAAGCGAGGCAAGGGGGATGTTGGGAGTGTTTTTTCTAAGAAGGATCCCCCCTTCTTTTCCCATCCTTTTAAATTGACTCTCTCCCTGGGGATAGATCACAGATGAGTGTACAAGCGCCAGAGTGAGCACAGTGATCTGTAGGGCTGCTGTCAGATTCCTTTCTGGCTCCTCTAGAGGGTTGTTCATTGTATAATGAGTTAATTTGTTGTAACTTCCTTAGTGTATTTTTAATTCAGTGAAGTTTTTGTGAACATGTGCTGGTCAGATTGGTGGTGATTTAGTTGCTAAGTCATGTCCAACTCTTGTGACCCCATGGACAGTAGCCTGCCAGCCTCCTCTGTTGGGTGGAATTCTCCAGGCAAGAATACTGGAGTGGGTTGCCATTTCCTTCTCCAGTGGATCTTCCCAACCCAGGAAAAGAACCCGGGTCTCCTGCATTGCAGGCAGATTCTTTACCAACTGAGCTACTGGTCAGATTGGCTTATAGTAAACTTTCTATATTAAGTCAAGTCACACTATTTGAAGATGTTTGGCGTATATTTCACATGCAGAATATTTCAAATTCTTATAAGAGATTTTTATTCAGAGCATTGTCTTCTTTAAAAAGGTAGACTACTTTCAGCATTTGAAGGGTTTTACATTTGAGGATAATTTGATAATTTTGTCTAATGTGAGGATTCAGAATATTGTGCTACATATGGTGGCGCTAGTGGTAAAAAAAACCTGCCTGCCGATGCAGGAGAGAGAGATGTAAGAGATACTGGTTTCATCCCTGGGTCAGGAAGGTCCCCTGGAGGAGGGCATGGAGACCCACTCCAATATTCTTGCCCGGAGAATCCCATGGACAGAGGAGCCTGGTGGTCTACAGCCCATAGGGTCGCATAGAGTCGGACACGACCGAAGTGATGTAGCACACACACAGAACAAATTATTTTAAACGTTACTGGGCTTCCTAAAATGTGGAATCTTTGTTTGCTGCTTCTAGGTAATGAGAAAAAAATAGTTAAGTATCAAAATGGTTGTGTTCTATTGGAAAACAGAAACATTTTGCTATAGCCTGTGATGACATCAGAAGACTGGGGAGCATTTAACAACAAGCAACAATGTGACACATTTACTGTAAACCGGGTAGTGCCTCTGTGCATGCTAAGTCGCTCAGTCGCGTCCGACTCTTTGCAGCCCTATGGACTGTAGCCTGCCAGGCTTCTCTGTCCATGGGATTCTCCAGGCAGTACTGGAGTGGGTTGCCATTTCCTTCTCCAAAGCTGGGTAGTAGCTTATTGGAAATGAATCTTTTTAAAGTGGAAAGGCACTTTTAGCTGTGTATGTTCCATTCTCTTATATTCATCTTTTAGGAGATGTTTCAGGATTGACGAGAATTTTGCTGCTTCAGTTTCTAAAATGCCCCATTTTGTTGCAGTTAGTGGAAACATTTAAGATTGGGACTCGCTGGCTACTAACCTGGCTTTTTCTAATCTGTGAAGATGTTCACTAATAACACTCATTATCGGAGTCTGTTATAAGTTTTATTTGTTGTGTTCCAATCTACAGGTTTTCCAAAGGCTATTTGTATGTATCTGAAGCACTGTATACCTGTATTAAGCATTTGACAGCCAAAAGTGGGAGTGTTTTCTAAAAGCTGTGCTTTATTGATGATGAGAAATTGAGGAAGACAGAATGAAGGGCTTTTCCTCTGCATGATCCTTGCCTATGATCTATCATACACAACACACTGCTGCTGCTCCTGCTGCTAAGTTGCTTCAGTTGTGTCCAACTCTGTGCAGCTGCATAGACGGCAGCCCACCAGGTTCCTCCGTCCATGGGATTCTCCAGGCAAGAGTACTGGAGCAGGTTGCCATTGCCTTCTCCAACACAATACACTACTGAGCCTCAAATTGGTGAATCTAATCAAATAGATGGAATAAATATGGTCTTTAAGCCAGAATGCATGCAGGCGTCTGGTGTTAAGGGCCAATGTCAGATGTGCCCAGTACACAGTGGTGATGGAGGGGCATGTGGTGGTGGGGTGGGGTTAATACTTCCATCATTTCCAATAGGAAACTCACTTACAGTTGTCAAAGACAGTGTTTAACAAGAGGGCCAGAAGAGCTTTATTCTGGCACGGGTAAAGGATCTGGGATGGAGAAAGATATGACCAGAGACGGAAAGAAAATCAAAAAGGCTTTGAGCTGCCCATAAGTCACTGATGAAGAGAAAAACTCAGCGATCTCTCTGGTGGCTGTGCTCAGACTTGTTCCAGTGAGATGAATTTTGACCTCTTTCCAAAATACCCGGTGGGAATTCTTTGAGCTTTCAGGGTTAAGCCTGGGAGGACAGGTCTGCTTGGGGTCCCGTGGGACTTGCCCTGCCTGCAGGTGGAGCTGGTCTGGACAGCAGGGCATTGATGGTGTCTGCCACAGCCACCTGAGCAGTTGAGAAGATCCCCCATGGCCCTCACAATGCACAGCTTCTCCTGAGACCTGGGGCATCAAAGCAGGAGCAAGCCTACTCCACATGCCTGATTTTCCTCTCCAGGCTGCTGGAACCCCCATCCTGCCCCCATCATTTCCTTTCTCGGTTCTTGTAGTCATGTGCGCTTGGGACTCCTGTGCCAGAGTGTTTAAACTTGACTTCTCCCAACGAGGGACTGGCCCAGCCCCCTGTGAAGGGGAATGGGTGGTCCAGTTTTTGTGGCTTACAGGAGGATATATGTTAAGGGTAGTGGGACCCTTAGATCTTGTGCTGCTCCTCTGTGATTACAGATGGGGAAATGGCCAGAGCTTTTAATTGCCTGAGCACACACAGCTAGTTATTGGCAAAGCAGGGACTAGAGCCGACTCCAGTCTGCAGAATCTCATGGAAAGCTGCCAGCCGTCAGGGCTCAGGGATACTGTGGCCGTAAGAGAGCCCATTCCAGGGCTGGGCTCACAGAAGATGCTGGACAGATGGAATGTTGGCTAGTCCCCTATGTCTAAGAGAAATCAGTTTTTGTTTTAGGAAACCGCCAACTTCTAAGGATAAATGTAGTTATCACTAAGAGCTTTAGGAATGTTATATTACATCTGACTCAGAGACAGTTGGCTGTTGATGGTTAAATTTAGGCCGAAATCCACGAGGAGCTAATTGATGATCTGTACTGACCGTTAAGCTTGGATCAAATCTCAGTCTAGAGAAATTTATGCTTAGATAGTGCGTCTAGCTGTTGCAGGGCTGAGAATAGGAGAAAGGGGATTTCTTTATAAACCAGGCGTGCACTTACCCAGGACAGCAGAGTCAGCCCACACCAGGGAAATCATATTCTGGGTTGCACAGAACCTTTTTATTCAGTTATCACCCTTATGGGGTTGGGGGGAGTTCCCTGTGCTCATTCCTAGACCAGATGGTCTGGGCTGGGGTGTTGGGTAGCTAATTAGTAAACCTCTGTGGGTGTTTTGGATAGTCAGGAATGAGAACTCCTGTGTACAACCTCACTCCCTTTTGAAATAGATTGCCCTAGATATTTGCGCCTCCCAAAGGGTAGAGTTTGCAATGTACAATACGCATCCACAGTTGAGGAAGGAACCTTGGCTATAATAATAGTAACTAAACTTACTGAGCAGTGATTCAATCCCATGAGCTATTTTAACTGCTTTAAAGGTTTAGACTCCTGTAATTGTTTTAACCACTATGTATATTGCGGACTCTGTTACTCTCATTTCTCTGCCGAGGAGAATGCTGTGAGAAGAGGGTCAGGAGTTGGCTCAGTGAGGCCCAGGGCCTGGACGCTGACTCCTGGCTCTGTTGCTTGTTTGGAAGCAGCTAACCCTCCCTTCATATTGATGATCCACAGAAGCCTCTTAGCTCCTGAGGCTGATTCAAAGTGTTGGCATTTCTACTGCTGGTGCACTTGCTCCACAGCATGTCTTAGACCATGGAGGCCAGAGCTCTCTGTGATGTGCAAGAGTTCTGCAAACATCTGCTGCAGCGTGGGCTTATCCCGGAGTTGTTCTGCACCATGTGTGTATGTATACATACATATGAAAAAACATATATATATTCACTGTAGCAGTTCCTGTGGGTTTCTGTGCTATGTTTACTGTCATTATAGTTTTTATTTTTAAATGTTTTTAAACAAATATTTATTGATTCGGCTGTACCCGGTCTTACTTGTGGCACACGAGATCTGTTTTTAGTTGCAGCTTGTGGGATCTAGTTCCCTGGACAGAAATCAAACCTGGGCCCCCTGCATTGGGAACCTGGAGTCTTAGCCACTGGACCACCAAGTAATCAAGTTATTTAAATAGCTTATTGAGATTAGAAACAGAGAGGTTTATTGCATGTAATTTAATTTTTATAAGCAATTTTAGAAAAGTACTAATAAATTTAGAAACATTTTACTAACAAATATAGAAATGTATGAGCTTTTTTTTTTTTTTTTAAAAATGTAGGGAACTGAAGGGAAATAAAGAGCCTTTTTTCTACTCTCATGAGACAGTAGATGGTCGTACAAGTCTTTCAACGTGGGCATGATTTGGAAGGACATTTTCATTCCATGGTGAAAGCCATAGGCCACAATGCAGTTTCTAAACTGTTTTATGTAGAAAAATGTTTTAAATAGTATAGGATTCATTTTGTAGCATCTTCAAATTGCCTGTTTATTTTTTCATGAACACGAGTTTATTCTAATTTCTTATTAAATTGCTCCCATGCTAAACATGAAGTATCAGTTAAGACTGCATTTTGCCTTGATTGGGGTAAAGAACTGTTTCCCTCCGCAGAGGAAAGGAACCTCTGCTCACAGAGTGCACTCTGCTGGTGGCTCTGGGTTTTAGTAGTAGTCACAAAGCCAGCATCCTNAAACTGTTTTATGTAGAAAAATGTTTTAAATAGTATAGGATTCATTTTGTAGCATCTTCAAATTGCCTGTTTATTTTTTCATGAACACGAGTTTATTCTAATTTCTTATTAAATTGCTCCCATGCTAAACATGAAGTATCAGTTAAGACTGCATTTTGCCTTGATTGGGGTAAAGAACTGTTTCCCTCCGCAGAGGAAAGGAACCTCTGCTCACAGAGTGCACTCTGCTGGTGGCTCTGGGTTTTAGTAGTAGTCACAAAGCCAGCATCCTCTAAGTAATAGAAGGAATGTGGGACTTGAGAGTCAAAGGCACTTTAGCACCCACTCCCAGCAGCAGCATCTCTCTGCCGTTGGGCCTAGAGTGTAAGGCAGCCCCTTCCTGGTCTTGCCTCCCCATCCCAGTCCTTCTTTCCCATCCCGGTCCTGCCTCCCGATCCTGGTCCTTCTTTCCCATCCCTGTCCTGCCTCCCCATCCCAGTCCTTCTTCCCCATCTCGGTCCCGCCCCCCCATCCCGGTCCTGCCTCCCCATCCCGGTCCTGCCCNCCTTTGGTTTATATTCTGCATTTGTCTACTTTCCATTTTATTGGTTTCTCACTTAACTTTAGTATTTCCTTTCTGCTTACTTTGGTTTAATTTGCTTGTTTGTTTTTCAAGCTTCTTAAGCTAGAACCATAGATAATTGTTTTTTCCTTCCTTTTTAATTGGAGGATAATTGCTTTACAATATTGTGTTGGCCTCTGCCACATATCAACATGAATCAACCACAGGTGTGTATATATAGCCCCTCTCTCCTGAGTCCTCCTCCCATCTCTCACCCCATCCCATCCCTCTAGGTTGTCACAGATCACTGGACTGAGCTCCTGTGTCACACAGCAAATTCCCACTTGCTCTCTATCTTGCCATCTACCTTTTTTTTCTTTTTAAAATAAGCACATAGACCTATAAATTTACCATCAAGCTTTAGCTCCAGTCCACAAATTGTGATATGTTGAATTTTTATTATTATTTGGTTCAAAATCTTTTAAATTTCCCTTAGCCTTGGGTTATTTAAAAGTATGCCCCTTAACCTTCAAATATCCAAACATTTGGAGACTTTCCAAATATCTTTATCATTGATTTATAATTTAACTCTGTGACTAGAGAGCATATGCTGTATTATCAGCCTGTGGTTGCATCTGGGTGAATGTTCCATGTGCTCTTGAAGCGGTTTTCGCTTCTTCTTTTAGCCAGAAAAGGAAAGACAAGTTGGACTGAGAACAAAACAACATCTTTCTCCAGGCTGAGGTGTGGGAGTGATGCAGGCAGCTCTGTTCACAATGACTTTCTTGGTGTATTTTATGTGGGAGGGGATATGGAGTCCCCTCACTGTATGATTCACCACAAAACTGTAATAACGAAACAGGAGGCAATTGTAGTGTATAGAAGGAAGATTGCTTAATAGGTTCCTTCCTCAAATTGCAAATTTGCTCATTCTGTGGGCAACTCAAGAAATGATAGGAATAATTCACCTTACTGAAATTCCATTTTTTAGCAGAAGGGCTTTCATGTAATATTATACATACAACTGTCCCTCATTATCCATGGGGGCTTAGTTCCCGGAGCTCACTGGACACCAAGATCTGTGGATGCTCAAGTCCCTTATATAAAATGGCGTGGTATTTGTGTAACCTAAGCACATCCTCCTGTATACTTTAAATAATCTCTCAGTTATTTATTAGATTACTAATATAATGTAAATGCTATGCAAATGTACTGAAACATGACAAACTCAAGTTTTGCTTGTAGACCTTTCTGGAAAAAAATTTTTCCCAAATATTTGCATAGTTGCTTGAATCCTTGGATGCAAAACCTGGGGGCACAGACAGCTTAATATACCTGTGCTAAGAATGATAATTTCATATAGGTGGATAACTCAGACTGTTTTGTTGTGAAATATCAATTTATCCACTATGCATTTCCTATTAAATACTAAAATTTGATGCCTTGAGGCTTTTCTGTCTTAACTTAGAATTCTGTAGCTAGAGTGAGGCAGCTAGAATAAGTTCTCTGGGATAGTCAGGACAGAAATGATCATCACTTGCTCTCATAGAACTTAGATGAACAATGGACTCTGTCGGGTAAATAAAGCTGCTTGGCAACATACATTTTGTTTTCTAGGGATACTGACCTAACTGAATTTCACTAATCCCTAAAGAGTGAATGTTTAAAAAAGCATTTTGCTGATACTGAATTGTGATAATTTTAAATTCACGGCAAATCACAACTACAACCAAAGATTCTACCTCAATGCTAATGTATTATTCAGCTCCCGTTAGGGTGAATAAAGGGCAAAGGAGGCACTGGTGTAAAAGTCTGATTTCAACCACTCATAGATTTATTACCTAGTTGAAAGTTTTGGAATATTAACTATATTTTTTGGAAACCTTGGTAACTTTAAATTTTCATTGCCTCTTGGTGTGTTTTCCAGGCCCAGAGTCTCACTCTCAACAGTCTGGCATTCCCACATCTGTATATGTTTGTCCAGAAGAGCATAATTTCTAAAAGATGAGCCTGCAGATTAGATCTGATACAGGCATCAGAAGTATGTCACATTTCAAAAGCCAAACCTTGGTATTTCTCTGTGCTATGAGATGCTCTGGGACTGATAACACCTATCTTGGGTCAGGATATAGCCCTGAGAAATTATTTTCTTGAACATTTTAAGAAACACGCAAAAATTATTTATGAAATGCTCTTTGTTTCTGACTTAGATGATAACACCTATTAAAATTCTGTAATACATATTGGAAAGCCCATGGTTTGGCAAAAGCGAGGCAAGGGGGATGTTGGGAGTGTTTTTTCTAAGAAGGATCCCCCCTTCTTTTCCCATCCTTTTAAATTGACTCTCTCCCTGGGGATAGATCACAGATGAGTGTACAAGCGCCAGAGTGAGCACAGTGATCTGTAGGGCTGCTGTCAGATTCCTTTCTGGCTCCTCTAGAGGGTTGTTCATTGTATAATGAGTTAATTTGTTGTAACTTCCTTAGNCGAGGCAAGGGGGATGTTGGGAGTGTTTTTTCTAAGAAGGATCCCCCCTTCTTTTCCCATCCTTTTAAATTGACTCTCTCCCTGGGGATAGATCACAGATGAGTGTACAAGCGCCAGAGTGAGCACAGTGATCTGTAGGGCTGCTGTCAGATTCCTTTCTGGCTCCTCTAGAGGGTTGTTCATTGTATAATGAGTTAATTTGTTGTAACTTCCTTAGTGTATTTTTAATTCAGTGAAGTTTTTGTGAACATGTGCTGGTCAGATTGGTGGTGATTTAGTTGCTAAGTCATGTCCAACTCTTGTGACCCCATGGACAGTAGCCTGCCAGCCTCCTCTGTTGGGTGGAATTCTCCAGGCAAGAATACTGGAGTGGGTTGCCATTTCCTTCTCCAGTGGATCTTCCCAACCCAGGAAAAGAACCCGGGTCTCCTGCATTGCAGGCAGATTCTTTACCAACTGAGCTACTGGTCAGATTGGCTTATAGTAAACTTTCTATATTAAGTCAAGTCACACTATTTGAAGATGTTTGGCGTATATTTCACATGCAGAATATTTCAAATTCTTATAAGAGATTTTTATTCAGAGCATTGTCTTCTTTAAAAAGGTAGACTACTTTCAGCATTTGAAGGGTTTTACATTTGAGGATAATTTGATAATTTTGTCTAATGTGAGGATTCAGAATATTGTGCTACATATGGTGGCGCTAGTGGTAAAAAAAACCTGCCTGCCGATGCAGGAGAGAGAGATGTAAGAGATACTGGTTTCATCCCTGGGTCAGGAAGGTCCCCTGGAGGAGGGCATGGAGACCCACTCCAATATTCTTGCCCGGAGAATCCCATGGACAGAGGAGCCTGGTGGTCTACAGCCCATAGGGTCGCATAGAGTCGGACACGACCGAAGTGATGTAGCACACACACAGAACAAATTATTTTAAACGTTACTGGGCTTCCTAAAATGTGGCATCTTTGTTTGCTGCTTCTAGGTAATGAGAAAAAAATAGTTAAGTATCAAAATGGTTGTGTTCTATTGGAAAACAGAAACATTTTGCTATAGCCTGTGATGACATCAGAAGACTGGGGAGCATTTAACAACAAGCAACAATGTGACACATTTACTGTAAACCGGGTAGTGCCTCTGTGCATGCTAAGTCGCTCAGTCGCGTCCGACTCTTTGCAGCCCTATGGACTGTAGCCTGCCAGGCTTCTCTGTCCATGGGATTCTCCAGGCAGTACTGGAGTGGGTTGCCATTTCCTTCTCCAAAGCTGGGTAGTAGCTTATTGGAAATGAATCTTTTTAAAGTGGAAAGGCACTTTTAGCTGTGTATGTTCCATTCTCTTATATTCATCTTTTAGGAGATGTTTCAGGATTGACGAGAATTTTGCTGCTTCAGTTTCTAAAATGCCCCATTTTGTTGCAGTTAGTGGAAACATTTAAGATTGGGACTCGCTGGCTACTAACCTGGCTTTTTCTAATCTGTGAAGATGTTCACTAATAACACTCATTATCGGAGTCTGTTATAAGTTTTATTTGTTGTGTTCCAATCTACAGGTTTTCCAAAGGCTATTTGTATGTATCTGAAGCACTGTATACCTGTATTAAGCATTTGACAGCCAAAAGTGGGAGTGTTTTCTAAAAGCTGTGCTTTATTGATGATGAGAAATTGAGGAAGACAGAATGAAGGGCTTTTCCTCTGCATGATCCTTGCCTATGATCTATCATACACAACACACTGCTGCTGCTCCTGCTGCTAAGTTGCTTCAGTTGTGTCCAACTCTGTGCAGCTGCATAGACGGCAGCCCACCAGGTTCCTCCGTCCATGGGATTCTCCAGGCAAGAGTACTGGAGCAGGTTGCCATTGCCTTCTCCAACACAATACACTACTGAGCCTCAAATTGGTGAATCTAATCAAATAGATGGAATAAATATGGTCTTTAAGCCAGAATGCATGCAGGCGTCTGGTGTTAAGGGCCAATGTCAGATGTGCCCAGTACACAGTGGTGATGGAGGGGCATGTGGTGGTGGGGTGGGGTTAATACTTCCATCATTTCCAATAGGAAACTCACTTACAGTTGTCAAAGACAGTGTTTAACAAGAGGGCCAGAAGAGCTTTATTCTGGCACGGGTAAAGGATCTGGGATGGAGAAAGATATGACCAGAGACGGAAAGAAAATCAAAAAGGCTTTGAGCTGCCCATAAGTCACTGATGAAGAGAAAAACTCAGCGATCTCTCTGGTGGCTGTGCTCAGACTTGTTCCAGTGAGATGAATTTTGACCTCTTTCCAAAATACCCGGTGGGAATTCTTTGAGCTTTCAGGGTTAAGCCTGGGAGGACAGGTCTGCTTGGGGTCCCGTGGGACTTGCCCTGCCTGCAGGTGGAGCTGGTCTGGACAGCAGGGCATTGATGGTGTCTGCCACAGCCACCTGAGCAGTTGAGAAGATCCCCCATGGCCCTCACAATGCACAGCTTCTCCTGAGACCTGGGGCATCAAAGCAGGAGCAAGCCTACTCCACATGCCTGATTTTCCTCTCCAGGCTGCTGGAACCCCCATCCTGCCCCCATCATTTCCTTTCTCGGTTCTTGTAGTCATGTGCGCTTGGGACTCCTGTGCCAGAGTGTTTAAACTTGACTTCTCCCAACGAGGGACTGGCCCAGCCCCCTGTGAAGGGGAATGGGTGGTCCAGTTTTTGTGGCTTACAGGAGGATATATGTTAAGGGTAGTGGGACCCTTAGATCTTGTGCTGCTCCTCTGTGATTACAGATGGGGAAATGGCCAGAGCTTTTAATTGCCTGAGCACACACAGCTAGTTATTGGCAAAGCAGGGACTAGAGCCGACTCCAGTCTGCAGAATCTCATGGAAAGCTGCCAGCCGTCAGGGCTCAGGGATACTGTGGCCGTAAGAGAGCCCATTCCAGGGCTGGGCTCACAGAAGATGCTGGACAGATGGAATGTTGGCTAGTCCCCTATGTCTAAGAGAAATCAGTTTTTGTTTTAGGAAACCGCCAACTTCTAAGGATAAATGTAGTTATCACTAAGAGCTTTAGGAATGTTATATTACATCTGACTCAGAGACAGTTGGCTGTTGATGGTTAAATTTAGGCCGAAATCCACGAGGAGCTAATTGATGATCTGTACTGACCGTTAAGCTTGGATCAAATCTCAGTCTAGAGAAATTTATGCTTAGATAGTGCGTCTAGCTGTTGCAGGGCTGAGAATAGGAGAAAGGGGATTTCTTTATAAACCAGGCGTGCACTTACCCAGGACAGCAGAGTCAGCCCACACCAGGGAAATCATATTCTGGGTTGCACAGAACCTTTTTATTCAGTTATCACCCTTATGGGGTTGGGGGGAGTTCCCTGTGCTCATTCCTAGACCAGATGGTCTGGGCTGGGGTGTTGGGTAGCTAATTAGTAAACCTCTGTGGGTGTTTTGGATAGTCAGGAATGAGAACTCCTGTGTACAACCTCACTCCCTTTTGAAATAGATTGCCCTAGATATTTGCGCCTCCCAAAGGGTAGAGTTTGCAATGTACAATACGCATCCACAGTTGAGGAAGGAACCTTGGCTATAATAATAGTAACTAAACTTACTGAGCAGTGATTCAATCCCATGAGCTATTTTAACTGCTTTAAAGGTTTAGACTCCTGTAATTGTTTTAACCACTATGTATATTGCGGACTCTGTTACTCTCATTTCTCTGCCGAGGAGAATGCTGTGAGAAGAGGGTCAGGAGTTGGCTCAGTGAGGCCCAGGGCCTGGACGCTGACTCCTGGCTCTGTTGCTTGTTTGGAAGCAGCTAACCCTCCCTTCATATTGATGATCCACAGAAGCCTCTTAGCTCCTGAGGCTGATTCAAAGTGTTGGCATTTCTACTGCTGGTGCACTTGCTCCACAGCATGTCTTAGACCATGGAGGCCAGAGCTCTCTGTGATGTGCAAGAGTTCTGCAAACATCTGCTGCAGCGTGGGCTTATCCCGGAGTTGTTCTGCACCATGTGTGTATGTATACATACATATGAAAAAACATATATATATTCACTGTAGCAGTTCCTGTGGGTTTCTGTGCTATGTTTACTGTCATTATAGTTTTTATTTTTAAATGTTTTTAAACAAATATTTATTGATTCGGCTGTACCCGGTCTTACTTGTGGCACACGAGATCTGTTTTTAGTTGCAGCTTGTGGGATCTAGTTCCCTGGACAGAAATCAAACCTGGGCCCCCTGCATTGGGAACCTGGAGTCTTAGCCACTGGACCACCAAGTAATCAAGTTATTTAAATAGCTTATTGAGATTAGAAACAGAGAGGTTTATTGCATGTAATTTAATTTTTATAAGCAATTTTAGAAAAGTACTAATAAATTTAGAAACATTTTACTAACAAATATAGAAATGTATGAGCTTTTTTTTTTTTTTTTAAAAATGTAGGGAACTGAAGGGAAATAAAGAGCCTTTTTTCTACTCTCATGAGACAGTAGATGGTCGTACAAGTCTTTCAACGTGGGCATGATTTGGAAGGACATTTTCATTCCATGGTGAAAGCCATAGGCCACAATGCAGTTTCTAAACTGTTTTATGTAGAAAAATGTTTTAAATAGTATAGGATTCATTTTGTAGCATCTTCAAATTGCCTGTTTATTTTTTCATGAACACGAGTTTATTCTAATTTCTTATTAAATTGCTCCCATGCTAAACATGAAGTATCAGTTAAGACTGCATTTTGCCTTGATTGGGGTAAAGAACTGTTTCCCTCCGCAGAGGAAAGGAACCTCTGCTCACAGAGTGCACTCTGCTGGTGGCTCTGGGTTTTAGTAGTAGTCACAAAGCCAGCATCCTCTAAGTAATAGAAGGAATGTGGGACTTGAGAGTCAAAGGCACTTTAGCACCCACTCCCAGCAGCAGCATCTCTCTGCCGTTGGGCCTAGAGTGTAAGGCAGCCCCTTCCTGGTCTTGCCTCCCCATCCCAGTCCTTCTTTCCCATCCCGGTCCTGCCTCCCGATCCTGGTCCTTCTTTCCCATCCCTGTCCTGCCTCCCCATCCCAGTCCTTCTTCCCCATCTCGGTCCCGCCCCCCCATCCCGGTCCTGCCTCCCCATCCCGGTCCTGCCCCCCCATCCCGGTCCTGCCTCCCCATCCCCGTCCTGCCTCCCCATCCCACCTTTTAATTTCATGACTGCAATCACAATCTGCAGTGATTTTGGAGTGCAAAAAAATAAAGTCTGACACTGTTTCCACTGTTTCCCCATTTATTCCACATGAAGTGATGGGACCAGATGCCATGATCTCTGTTTTCTGAATGTTGAGCTTTAAGCCAAAATTTTCACTCACCTCTTTCACTTTCATCAAGAGGCTTTTAAGTTCCTCTTCACTTTCTGCCACAAGGGTGGTGTCATCTGCATATCTGAGGTTTTTGATATTTCTCCCGACAATCTTGATTCCAGCTTGTTTCTTCCAGTCCAGCGTTCCTCATGATGTACTCTGCATATAAGTTAAATAAGCAGGGAGACAATAAACAGCCATGATGTACTTTTTTTTTTTTCTCTATTTGGAACCAGTCTGCTGTTCCATGTGCAGTTCTAACTGTTGCTTCCTGACCTGCATACAGATTTCTCAAGAGGCAGGTCAGATGGTCTAGTATTCCCATCTCTTTCAGAATTTTCCACAGTTTATTATGATCAAAGGCCTTGGTATAGTCATGAAGCAGAAATAGATGTTTTTCTGGAACTCTCTTGCTTTTTCCATTATCCAGCGGATGTTGGCAATTTGATCTCTGGTTCCTCTGCCTTTTCTAAAACCAGCTGAAACATCAGGAAGTTCACGGTTCACGTATTGCTGAAGCTGTCTCTTATACACATCTAGATGTGTATAAGAGACAGCCACTAACCAGACACATCAAGGAAAAAAGAGAGAAAATCAAATCAATAAAATTAGAAATGAAAACAGAGAGATACAACAGACAAAACAGAAATACAAAGTATCATTAGTTATCATTATGAGCAACTATATGCTAATAAAATGGAAAACCTAGGGGAAATGGACAGATGTTTAGAAAAGGTCAGCCTCCCAAACTGAACCAGAAGGAAATAGAAATTATGAACAGCTCAA
>SJYX01011475.1:3979-36138 GCA_006410675.1 Oreotragus oreotragus
GGGGGGGGGGGGGGGGGGGGGGGGGGGGGGGGGGGGGGGGGGGGGGGGGGGGGGGGGGGGGGGGGGGGGGGGGGGGGGGGGGGGGGGGGGGGGGGGGGGGGGGGGGGGGGGGGGGATGACAGGAGCCTCGACCCAGCTGTAACCAGGAGGGGGTACGCGCAGGGTGGGGTAGACATGCTCAGCAGGTGGCTGACCTCTGCCCTTAGGTGGGAGTGACCCTCACATTCTAGGTCGATGGCATCCTGAAGCAACGATTCTCAAACTCTAAAGTGCACGTGAAGCTTCTGGCAGGAATCTCGTGAAAATGCGAGTTCTGATCCAAGTAGACTGAGTTGGAACCTGAGAATCTGCATTCCTAATTCCCAAGTGATACTGATGCTGCTGGAACAAGGACCCTAAAGCAAGAGTCTCAAACTCAAATGCCTCCAGGGGTCAGATGTTAATGAAAATGGGAGGACTGGGCAGGGTGGGGGCCGTGAGGAGGGGGCTCTTTGGGGAAGGCACTCAGGCAGAGCGCTTGAAGCCCTGAGTGAGGTCTGGAAGGAAGCACCATCTCAGACTAACGAGGGGGCCCAGGCACCCGATGTGAGATATGTGTCCCACACTTCCCATCCCCTGCAGCCTCTGGGCTCAGCCTCTCCTGATGTCTCCCTTATCTCTGGTTTTAAAGCTCCCAGTCATCCTGAATAGGGAAGAAGAGGCAAGGTGGCTCCTGGGAATTAGGAAACTGCCTGCACCTGAGAGGAGGGGTTATGCCAGAAGAGGGGAACCTTTGAATGCACCAGATCAGAGACACCCCAGCATAAGACAGAGCCCGGCGGTTAATGCCTGGGTTTGCATCTCAGCTCAGTCAACTCCTGGCGCCTGAGACACACGACTCGCTCCCTTCCTGGGACGACCTTTTGCTACCAGTGGTGGTGGCGGCCCTTCTTACCTCCCCAGGGAATTAGAAGACCTAGATGAGATAATGACTGCTAAGTGCCTGGTCCCACGTGAGCTTCCCAAGTGAGTCCCGCACTTCTTATTTGGAGCAGTCGGCTTCCCTGGTGGCCCAAAGAAGCTGCATGCAGTGCAGGAGACCCAGGTTCGATCCCTGGGTCAGGGAGATCCCCTGGAGAAGGAAATGGCAACCCTCTCCAGCGTTCTTGCCTGGAGAATTCCACGGACAGAGGAGCCTGGTGGGCTACAGTCTATGGGGTTGCAAAAGAGTCGTCGGACAAGACTGAGCGACTAATTCTTTCAGTTTCAGGATTACTGGGAGGTGGGGAGCTGGGCCTGGTTTTGGCATCACGTGCCTGAGTGATCCTGTGAGGCCCTTGTCTCTCTTTGGGCCTCATCTTCCCCATTAACAGTGAAAGTGAAAGTGAAGTCACTCAGTCATGTCTGACTGTTTGCGACTCCAAGGACTATCGCCTACCAGGCTCCTCAGGCGACAGTCCATGGAGATTTTCAGGCAAGAGTACTGGAGTGGGTTGCCATTTCCTTCTCCAGGGGATCTTCCCGACCCAGGGATCAAACCTGGGTCTCCTGCATTGCAGGCAGACACGTTACCATATGAGCCACAGGGAGAAGGAATCAATTTGCCTGCCTGCAGACCGCGATGTCCAGGCTCTACCCCTGTAGCGGTCCAGTGTGCGGTCTGAGCACCGGGATTTTCCCATGCTCCTCTTGGGATTCAGATGTGCTGGCGGGGATGAGGACCCTTGGGTACAGCGACCTCCTGGGTCCTTTCCTGCTTGGCAAGCAGAGCATCTGCTCCTGGAGCAGGATCCTGCCATTGGCGCCTGTGGGCTTCTCAGCCTGGCCACAAATAATATTCATTCTTGATTTTTCTACAAATAAATAATTCAGAGACCTCTTTACCCCCTGGGAGCAAATGTCACCCACTGAGGGAGTGGGTCAGCGGGGGAAAGGATAGACAAGCCCCCTGAGCAAACTGGCAAGCCAGGGCACGCACAGTTGGTCAGGCAGGCCCAGGGGTTTTCATCGATGACACCAGTGCTGAGTGTGATTGGCTGGGTTAACGTCATCCTGTCTGCTCTGGTTTTCTCTGGGGAGGGGCTGGAATGTGGAGCAGCTGTCAGGGGGCGGGGGGCATGGGGAAGGTTTGGAGGGAGTGGGAAACACCTTTGGGGCTAGAGGTTGCAACAGCCTGGTTCCTCGAGGCTGAATGAGGCGGGGAGGGCTCACGTTTACAGACCGCCTACTCAGCATCAGGGGCTCCGTGTGGGAGGATTTGTGGCCATGGACGTTCTGAGCAATCCTTTACCGTAGCTCAGTGGTCCCTGGGTTCAAACCCCTGCTCCACCACTTCCGGGAACAGCACCTTCAACCTCCCTGAACTTAGCTCGCCCCGTCCACAACAGAGGGTTAACTGTGGGAGTTTGCAAACACTCTCGGAGGTGACTGTCATTACAGGAATGGAGACATGGGTGATAACCGATACGGGGGTTTGAGGGGTTTTGACTTTGGAGCTCTCCCCCACTACGGTGGGCCCACTGCTCTGCACAGAGACATTCTCCCATTCTGGAATCTGCTGAGCACCAGAGATGAACACCAATCTCAGACCACCTTAATGAAGTTCCGCGCTTGGAGTCTGACACTGTGACTTTCCAGCTGTGACCAAGGGCAAGTCACTTAACCTCTGCTGGGAGGGTTTATTGGAATGATGCTCACAGGAGCTCACAGATGACCTCACGACCATTCTGCCACTGACCTGGGTTCAGGTCTCTTGATTCCCAGGAAAGGGTCTGGAACCTGCTTTGAATCAGTGTGGGAAAAAATGAAAGTCGCTCAGTCGCGTCCGACTCTTTGCGACCTCATGGACTGGGGCCTCCCAGGCTCCTCTGTCTGAGGGATTCTCCAGGCGAGAATGTTGGAGTGGGCTACCATTCCCTTCAGTTACATGAGGGTCTATTGAGTGCTTCTAAAGGGCTGGCTTCTTGAGTTTTATTACTTCCACTTTATAAACTGGACAATCCAAGTTCATGGAGGCGAAGGAGCTTTTCCTGGAAGTGGTGGAGTTGGAAGTTGAACTCTGGGAGTCTTGCTCCAGAGCCCAACCCCTAACCCCTATGCCATGATAACAGCCTGGCTCACAGAGGGTGATGCTCGTGGGCTGGGTGGCATGTGGGAGGCATACCTTCTCAGCTCTAGTGGGACCTGGGACGTCACACACGCCCTCAAGGCTGTCCTCCTGGACCCCTGGCAGGAGACAGCCCTGGCCCCTCGCACTGCCCTCGGCACCCTGGGGCCCGGCCCCTGCTCCCAAGTGGTACCTTTGCCCTTCCAGTGGGCGTGGGCAGCAAAGCCAATGTGTCCGCCGTATTTGCGGTTGAACTCTGCCATGAGGGCCTTGTAGGGGTTGCGGATGAGCAGGATGGCCGCGTCGAAGGCCTCGATCTCCTTCTGGCCACTCTCATGCGTCTTGATGCAGATGGTCCTCCCACTGCGCCAATGGTCCCGCTCACCTTTGAACCCTTCCCGCAGCCAGGGAGGGGGGCCAGGGGACACGGCAGTGAGCTGGGGGAGACAGGAGGCCTGCCCCACCCCATCCTGGGCCACCTCCGGGATCCTCAGACGTTCACTCGTCCACTCATTCAGTCACTCGCATGTTTGTTGAGCACCTACTATGTGCCAGGGAGCTGGGGAGAAAATGACTTGCAAAAACGTCCACGGGCCACAGTTTTTGAGAGCCAGACTATTCGAATAGTGACATGGATGTAAAGTCACTGCCCTGGTTAGGACTGCAGAGGAGGAGTATTCACACCCAGATGCCATGTTGGGGGGCCTGACGTGATGTGCCTGAGGGTTCCCCTTAGGGCAAAGTCTGCATTTCCGCCCCACTGATGCTGGGGATGGCCGTATGGCTTGCTTTGGCCAATGGACTGGGGGCGGAAACGGGTCTCGGCCAACGTCTCAAGACCCAGCACGTTTCTGTTTGCTTGTGTGTGTTTTGGGGGCATCCCAGGTGGCTCAGTGGTAAAGAATCCGCCTGCCAAGGCAGGAGATGCAAGAGACACAGGTTCCATCCCTGGGTCGGGAAGATTCCCCGTTGAAAGAAATGACAACCCGCTCCAGTATTCTTGCCTGGAGAATTCCACGGACAGAGGAGCCTGCAGGGCTGCAGTCCCCGGGGTCGCAAGAATCGGACACGACTAAGCACATTGAGCGTGCACACGCGTGTGTTTCTGCTGTCACTGGAAAGCTGTTGGTCCCAGAGCGCGAGACACCCACGGAACAGACATGGGCCCAACCTGCAGTCCGGAGCTGAGTGGCCCAGCCAGCCTGGCCGAGATCACTGACCCAGTCAGGCACCATCCAGAAAGGCTCCCCGGGGCAAGAAGGTACTTGGGCTGAGAACTGAAGGACGGGGAAGGGTTCACCATCCCAGGTGAGAAGGGCCAGTGCAAAGGTCTTGTGGTGGATGGGAAGCAATGTGTCACACATGAGCCGTTAGGATAGGACAGCAGAGGGCGAGAGGGGAGCATGAGGCCAGGGAGGGTTGTGGGGGTTGTGGTGACGAGTTCAGTCTGGGCTGAGTCGCTTCAGCCGTGTGCAACTCTTTGCGACCCCACGGGCTGTAGCCCTGGCCCGCCAGGCTCCTCTGTGCACGGGGTTCTCCAGGCAAGAATACTGGGTTGCGTTGCCGTGCCCTCCTGCAGGGGATCTTCTCAACCCAGGGATCGAGCCTGCTCCTCTTCTGTCCCCTGCACTGGCAGCTGGGCTCTTCACCGCTTGCGCCACCACTGGACCAGAAAGACTACACGGTCCTTGGAAGGTTTAACGCAAAAGGAAGGAGGGACCTGATCAGGTTTTCATTTCAAAAGCTGAGGAACTGAAAGAGGTTCTGGGTAGCCGGTGTTTGCTTCTGGAGCACCGGCTCTGTGCCGGACACCGCTCCAAGCCCTTTACAACTTGACCCCGCCAACAATCCTGTGAGGGTTTTATTTGATAGATAAGGAAATCAAGTCCCAGAGACATGAAATACCTTTGCCAAGGTACAGAGCTGGCAAGAGGCAGAGCTAAGGTTCAAGCCCCAGCCACGATGCTGCCCAAGATTATGCTCTTCACCATCTTGGCCTCTCGTACCCGTCAGAGCCAAGGCATTTGGGTGGTCTCTTCAGAGCCAGTTAGAATGCTAATGTACTAGGCTTTCAAGACACTGGCTGTGTTTCCAACTCAGTGAGTGAGTGGGATATCCTGTTGCCTTTTGGGCCTCAGTCTGCCACGTGAGGTGCCCAGCATACAGTAAGAGCTCAAGGAATGACTTAAATGGAGGGAAGGTCCAAGACACATAGTAGGTGCTTGATAAACAGATGCAGGTGAGATACCAACGGCACAATCTCAGGAAATGTTTGTGGGATGTGAAGTGAAGGGAAGATACTAAGCATGTGAAAGTGTTAGTCGCTCAGTCATGTCTGACTCTTTGCGACCCGATGGCCTGTAGCCCACCAGGCTCCTCTGTCCACGGATTCTTCAGGCAAGGATACTGGAGTGGGGAGCCACTCCCTTCTCCAGGGGACCTTCCTGACCCAAGGATCGATCCTGGGTCTCCAGCATTGCAGGCAGATTCTTTACCATCTGAGCCATCAGGGAAGCTCACTAAGCACATAGTAGGTCTCAGTCAACATGCCCGGGAGAGCCGAGCGGCCTGCAGTAGGTGCTTAGAACGGGGCACTCCCACGTCCTGCAGGGGGTCCAGTCCCCATTCCCCCGTGCCTCCTCACCTTTGTTGTACAGAGAACCATCGAAATAGTAGCTGCCAGTGTAGAAGCCTGTGGCCAGCTCGATCAGGTGGCGAGCCCACGTGTTGCCGGCTCCCGGGAAGCTGGCCAGGGCAATGAGCTGCTTGGACTTGGCTGGGAGGAACCGTCTGTCCATGCAGCGATTGTCTGCAGAGGGCAGGGCACAGACACGGGTCAGGGGCAGGCGCCGATCGGAAGGAGACCGTCCAGAAGGGACTAGGGTGCGAGTCTCAAGCCTGCCACTCCCCAGCTGTGAGAGCTGGTGCTTTCTGAGCCTGTCGTCTCCTTCTCTGGAAGCGGGAACAGGGTTGTGAGATAATATAAGAAAGAAGGATGCACACACAGTAGGGATTCAGTAAAAGCCAGCCAGGAGGACGAGCCTTCTCCCCAACCTCAGTTTATCACCTGAACAGTGAGGCTCTGTCTTATCACCCCCACACTTTCCTCCAGGTTAAAACCCACACGTGGCAGCCATCTGCATGGGGCCCAGACCACGGTTTTCACCTGGACCTCCGAGCTCTGTGCGGCCTGGCCCTTGCATCCTCCTAGGCTCATGCCACCCACCTGCTCTCCCTTCCGACCTCCGCACCTGCCAGCACCGGGTCCATCTGTGCTCTGCTCCTGCCTGACTGGGCAGTGTCAAGTGCGCCAGTCCCTCAGCCATGACCATCAGAGCTGATGCAAAGTGTTATGTCTCGGCATCTCCCACTGCAACCCCTCCTGGAGCTAAGAGTCACAGTGCTGATTTTTTTTTTCTCTCTCTCTACAGACATAGGTGATGGCCCAGCAAAGGAGATTCGGCAGTAGAAAAGGAAGAGGAACGAATCCTGGATTTTGGGTCCTACCACCGCTTCTTCAGTCTGGACTGATGACCTCAATCCTTACCTTAAAGTCACAGCAGGCAGGCCCCCTCCCTCCCCTGCCCTGGCTCTCCTGCCCCTTGAGCCCCAAGCCTGCTCTCTCAGCCTCTCTCCTCCCCTATGCCCCCACTTTCTGGGGGGAAGGGAGTGACTCCTGCTCTAGCGCCTGTTTCATCTCCTTTCTCCTCCCCCAGCTCATAACTCCATCTCTCTCTCAGCTGACTTGATTATTAGCATTCAAACATGAACAAATAACTCCATCGTTAAAAATAAAAGTCCCCCTCCAGTAAGCACACTTTCTCTGCACGCCTGTGGCTTCCTGGGTGGCTCAAACGGTAAAGAATCTGGCTGTAGTGCAGGAGACCTGGGTTCGATCCCTGGATTGGGAAGATGCCCTGGAGAAGGGCATGGCAACCCACTCCAGTATTCTTGCCTGGAGAATCCCATGGACAGAGGAGCCTGGTGGGCTACAGACCATGGGGTCTCAAAGAGTTGGACACGACTGAGCGGCTAACACTTTCACTTTCCACTTTCACTCCACACCTGATTCAGTTTCACTTTTGGCAGAGTTGTCCACCCCCCTATCCCATTTCCTCCTTCCACCGTTTCATGGGGCTCCTCCCGGCTCCGCCCTGCTCACTGCACAGAATCAGCTTCTGCTAAAGTGACCAGTGACCATCCACCATTCAATCCAGCCTTCCCTTGCTTTGTTAACTTGGCAGCATCTGCCACCCGCCATCATCCTGCCCTTAGAATCCTTCCAAGATGGTACCCTGGTCTTTCCAGTTCTGTATTAGCTGCCATTATCGAAGTCTCATCACAAGTCACACTGCTTTCTTAAAAGAGCCCTTCAAGGGGAAAGCCTGAAGTCCTAAACTTAAATTCCAATTCTGCCACCTCCTTGCTGGGTAGGTAACCTTGGAAAAATGATGGATCTGAATAAATCTCAGTTTTCTCACCTGTAACATGGGACGCTGATAATGGTGACATCCTGGGGTTCTCAGGAAGGTCAGAAGAGAGAATGGGTATTGAGTGTGAACACAGGGCTCACACACTGTGAGCTCTTAGTAATGATGCTACTAGCCAGAGACCAGCTCTCTTCCCCTGCCATGCACATTTAATCTGTTTATTCACAGGAGAGCAGACTTTGGGAAAACAAACAAGCAGAAAAGCATCTTTATCAAGCCAAGCAGGTGTCTGGGAATAGTTTTCATGGGAACACACTGCAAAAAAGGAGCCTAGATACAAAACTTTCTGGAGCGTGGTTATGTTTTATAATTTTGACAGGGGTGTGGATTTGATAGGACCCAGTTGACATTAAACAGTACACTCAATATTTGTGCATTTTGCTCCATGTAAATGTTACTTTGAAAAACCGTAAGCAAATATTGAGTTACAATTAGTGATACGAGGACTGAAATGTAATCATGTTGCAACTACTTTGAAATGCATCCAGGAAGAAAAATTGAGGGATGGAGAAATGAAGAGAGGCATGAGAAAGTAAACCGACCATAACGCTGAGAAATGTAAAATCTGTAGGATAAGTCTAGCATGTTCACTGTGTAACTCTTTTCATTTTATTTTTTTTTCTGGAGCTTTGACATTTTTTTCATAATAAAATGTTGGGAGAGAGAAAGAACCGGGCCCCTCAATTTCCCCGGAAAACAGAATTCTCCATTTAACTACTGTCTGGGAGGCAAAGTAAAGGTGCTTATTTTCAGCATTAAAAAGGAATTGTATTTGGTTTTTAAGCTCCACAAATCAAAACAGATGCTGGAGGCAGTGTAGTACGTAGTTGGAATCAGACAGGCCTGGCCTCAGTCCAGGCTGATCATGGCCTAGCTGTGCAATGTTGGACAAGGCTTTTCACCTCCCTGAGCCTCAGTTTCCTCACTTCTAAAGTGGGGCTGACGAACCTTACAGGATCAGATGGACGTATGTGCAGGGCATGTTGAGAAGCTGAGATCAGGAGTGCAGGCTCAGGACCCAGACTGCCTCGGTCTGAATCCCAACTCTGCTCTGTCCTAGCTGTGTGGCTCTTGCCGAGCTCTTCAGCCTCTCTGTGCTGAGTTGCCATGTTTGTAAAATGGTAATAATCGCAGTACCTATGTCATTGGACTGTTGTGAGGATTGGATGAGTTTATTCAGTCTAAAGAGCTCAGGTAGTCCCTGGCACACAGTAGGTGCTCAATAAATGGCAGTCATCCTGGCCCATGCTCTTGGTGCTGTCATGAACCACGTGACTCTCAAACCTCCCCGGAGTGGGGGGTCTGCAAGTGCGACGTGGGAAGCTGAAGAGCAGTAGTGGCCTGGGGATGAGCAAACCCATCAGTCAGGGGCTACTGAATAGGCTCCAGATCCTGTTCACATCAAAGCTGCTCCTGGTCACGCGATAATTAAGCTGAGTGTGACCCTGCCCCCAACCTGTAGCTACACAGTTCTGTACAGACTAACCAGCACTTCCTGGAAACTAACAAACACTCATCCTTCCTCACTGGAGGGTAAATAAAGCCAGAGGCCACCCTGGCGAAACACATTCCTGCTCACTGAGCTCTTAGCAGGATTCAGCTGCCAGGGAGGAAGCCGCAGTTGGCCGCCACTACCCCACAGCAGGCCACACAGGGGCAGACTGCTGGTGGGGCTGCCGCTAGCTCTTACAGCACCTCTGTGCAAGTCAGATCAAGGTACCCGCCCCGTCCCCTGAGCAGATGCACTGTCGTCTTGAGCGCACAGCTCAGTGGGCAGAGCACGGGCTGGCTCTCAGCCACCACTCTTCCTTCAGGCTGTGCCTGCGCAGTGCTCAGCCTGTGCAACCGTACACGGGCTAGGGCCCTGGGCGATGAAGAGGAAGTCTAGCCCAGTGATGTCTTGTTAGTTCTCCAGGCTCCAGAGGGTGTGCGGAGGGCCCTTCGCCCTGTGGTCAGAGGCTTCTAGCGTGGCCTGTGGAGTCAGAAACTGGAAGGCAAGCCCCTCCTGCAGATGTGTGATTATGGCAGCTCTCAAGCCCTCTGAGTCTTGGTTCTCCCGTCTGTAAAATGGGGATGATACTGCCCTGATCATAGGCTTACTGTGGGCTTTCTGTCATTAAATGAGATGAGGCTTGGCACAGGACTGACACACATAGGTGGAGTGTTCTCAGATGCTGGAGTACTCCTTTGCAGGTTTTCTTTGGGTTGGGCATCCCAACAAGTTACCTTTCCAAGTGCCACTCACCCTTCATCATGCCTCTAGCAGGAGAAAAGATTTTCTTCTAGAAATTTTATAAACCCCATGATCTCAGATAAGTCCTGTACTGAGTCTCAGTTTCTCTTCCTGTAAAGGAGGCATAATGACTGTTCCTGCCTCATAAGAAAGCTGAGGGGAATCAGCGAGAAAATGCATGCAAAGGACTCAACACTGAGTCTGGAACAAAGAAAGTCCCTAAGGGCCACCACCACCACCACCATCACCATCATCACCATCACCATCATCACCATCACCATCATCACCATCACCATCATCATCACAATCACCATTATCACCATTACCACCACCATCATCACCATCACTACCATCATCATCACCACCATCACCACCACTCATCATCACCATCATCATCACAATCACCATTATCACCACTACCACCACCACCACCATCATCGCCATCACTATCATCACCATCACTATCATCACCATCACCACCATCATCACCATCATCACCATCACCATCATCATCACAATCACCATTATCACCACTACCACCACCACCACCATCATCATCACCATCATCACCATCACTACCATCATCATCACCACCATCACCACCACTCATCATCACCATCATCATCACAATCACCATTATCACCACTACCACCACCACCACCATCATCGCCATCACTATCATCACCATCACTATCATCACCATCACCACCATCATCACCATCATCACCATCACCATCATCATCACAATCACCATTATCACCACTACCACCACCACCACCATCATCATCACCATCATCACCATCACTACCATCATCATCACCACCATCACCATCACTCATCATCACCATCATCATCACAATCACCATTATCACCACTACCACCACCACCACCATCATCGCCATCACTATCATCACCATCACCACCATCATCATCACCATCATTATCACAATCACCATTATCACCACTACCACCACCACCACCATCACCACCATCACCATCACTATCATCACCATCACCATCATCATCACCATCACTATCATCACCATCACATCACCACCATCATCATCACTATCATCACCATCAATCACCATCATCATCACAATCACTATCATCACCATCACATCACCACTATCACCATTATCACCATCACCATCACAATCACTATCATCACCATCATCCCCATAATCAGCATCACCATCATCATCTTCACCATCATCACCACCACCACCATCACCATCACTATCATCATCATCACCGTCACTATTACCACCATCACCACCACCATTATCACCACCACCATTATCACTATCATCACCATCACTCATCATCACTATCATCACCACCACCACCATCACCATCATGACCATCATCATCACTATCATCACCATCACTCATCATCACTATCATCACCACCACCACCATCACCATCATCACCATCATGACCATCATCATCACTATCATCACCACCATCATCATCACTATCATCACCATCACCATCACAATCACCATTATCACCATTATCACCATCATCATCACCATCACCATCACAATCACTATCATCACCATCACCACCATCATCATCACTATCATCACCATCACCATCATCATCACTATCATCACCACCACCACCACCATCATCACCATCACCATTATCGCCACCATCACCATCACCATCATCACCACCATCACCAGCCTCACCATCATCACCACCATCACTATCATCATCATCATCATCACTGCTTGGTACCCCCAAGAGGTGGAAGAGGAGATAAACATTAAGTGTGGGTTCTACTGGCAAAGGGAGAAAGTAGAAAGGATGAGTAAGACGGAGAAAGAGAAGAAAAAATTATAAATTTGCAGGATCCTAGAACTGGAAGGCCGACAATCTACAGCTTCATTTTACAGATGGAGAAACCGAGGCCCAGAAAGGAGAAATGACTTGCCCAGGATCATGTGAGTGATCTGGTTGGAGGTCTCTGTTGAAGACCCAAGTCTCCCACTCCCAGTTCAGATGTCTTCTTGCTCAATCTCTCTGCTGCCTTTACAGGAAGAGACACTGAGGGGTGCTCAGTGTGAGAGCTGGAGAGGAAGGTCTCCAGAACCATCCTGCGTGCCGAGGGCCCTCCTTATGCTGCCCCTCCAGGATCTCTAAGGTTGGCCACGCCCGCTAGCCCTGCCTCTGCCCTCTGCCCCCTAGCCTGCATGCTTCTCTTGCTGACGGGCTGGCTGGAGCACCTCTGGCTGGGAGGCAGCCACCGGGAGAGCTTCTGGGGGTCTGCTCCTGGGGCGGGGGCTGGCTTACCTTGGACCTGCGTCTGGTACACGATGAAGTAACTGGGGGTCCCGCAGCTCTCGAACTCCTCCGCACTGCACTTCTGGGCACAGAGCTGCTCGTCCTCTCTCTCGTGGAGGGGGAAGCGTGTGGTGGGGAAGCCACAGTGGCAGGCGGTGCCCGCAAGGGCCGCCAGCGGGTACTCCTGGGGATGACATGAGAGAGGAAGGGAGGAAAGTCATCACTATCATCACCATCACCATCACAATGACCATTATTACCACCGCCACCACCACCATCAGCAGCCTGGACTTTGGACGCAAACAGGATTTGTGTTCCGACTGCCGCCTTCTCCATCACCCTCTCCAACCTGAGAGTCCCCAAGCTTCACTAGGAAGATTCTGTCCTGTCTGCATACCTCTTGTACTATTTATATTTTCCAGCTTTCTTGAGCTATAATTGACAGATAAAAATCACATTTATTTAAGGCATATGACTTGATGTTTTGACATATGCATACACTGTGAAATAATCACCACAATGAAGCTAATTAGCATGCCCATTGCCTCACATAGTTTTACTTTTTGCTTTCCCAGGTGGTGCTAGTGGTAAAGAATCCTCCTGCCAATGCAGGAGAAGCAGACTTGGGTTCAATCCCTGGGTTGGGAAGGTCCCCTAGAGGAGGAAATGGCAATCTGCTTCAGTATTCTTGCCTGAAAAAATCCCATGGACAGAGGAGCCTGGAGGGCTACAGTCCACAGGGTCGAGAAGAGCTGGACATGACCGAACATGCATGTATGAGCAGGCACATGTACTGTTTGTTTCCTTTTGAGACACACATTTCAAGTCACGCTTTGAGACTCAGATTTCAAAGGGAACTTCTTCTTTTTTTTAAATCACTCTCAAAAGTAGTACTGATTGAGAAGTAGCATTTTCACATATTTTCATAGCGTAGACCCTAATACTGTAGAAACAAAACCATGTGATTATGCCAAGAACTCCCTGGGGTCAACTCCATTTTTCCTGCAAAAGGGAGATTAGTGTAGTGGAGAGAGGTGTTAAAGCCATTGCAGCATTGAGAAGTAGCTTTCTCCTGGAGGACCTGAAAGAAAACTGAAAAAGGAAGATTTTTTCTCATAGCCATGAATTACTTCCCAGTCAATCTTCCGGGGCTGATCATGGTATGAAGCCCATGCCTTGGGAAAAGCTGTCAGAAACTGTTCTTTTAAGCCAAAGAGGATGTCGTTACCCATGTGTAACCACTGTCTTTGCTGGGAGTTGTGTCTGACCCTTGGTGAGAGGCTAAGTTGTGTCTGACCCTTGGTGAGAGGCTCCTAATTGCTTTCATTGCTCTTTGGAAGAGCTAAGTGGGAGCAGGCTGGACCTGAGATTTGGAGGGCAACAGACTGTCCTTTGTCCAATTTGCTCAGACCCAGGGAGCCGAATTCTCCCTGGTAGCTGGTCCAGGAATAATCTGCTAAGAAACCACGGTCACGCCTCTGGGGCTGGATCCGGTGAGCCTGGCCATGGCAGGTTCGGTTTCTTTCTCAGATACTGAATCTGAGCCGCAGCGCCTAGCCTAAGATCAGAGAGATGCTGCTGGGAGGCAGGCGGCTGAGCCTGGGCTGTGATGGAGGCTGTTTTCTAGCCGGTGACACGTACTGAAGCCCCCTCTGACCCGCTAAGTCTCAGACCCTCCACCACTCGGCACAAGCAGCTTTGGACCCCTGCCTACCTAGTCCCCTCCAGTTTTCTCCTGTGGCTCCTTCTAAGGAGATTAGGGGAGAATAGAAGAGGGAGGCTTGCAGCAGGGCCTTCCTGTACCCCACACACCCCACAACCTGCCCACACCTTCCCTTCCCTCACCTTCCCTTCCCTCCAGTTCTGTGTACAGCAGGACACTTTTCCACGCTGGTTTGCCCTGTGACCTCACCATCTCCTGTTTGTCCCTCACCACCAGCTGATCTGTAGTTTCCCCTTGGGCCCTCAGGACAGATGGCTGTCCATCTGGAGGGGAGGCTATGGGAGGGGATTCCTGCCCAAGAGAGAAAGCTGGACCAAAAGGTGGTCAAACTTTTTAAAATCTTATGAGCAGCACCCTTGACCTTCCAGGAGGCCTCCAGGGAACAGAGCAAGCACTAGGGAAATGCTTGGTGGCCTGGAGTTGCCTGGCTGCCCTTGAACGGCTCCTGGACCTTGAAGAGTTCCCGAAAGCCTCTCTGTGGGGGTCTCTGACTGCATGCGTGCTAAGTCGCTTCAGTTGCGTCTGGCACTTTGTGACCCTATGGGCCATAGCCAGCCAGGCTCCCCTGTCCATGGGATTCTCCAGGCAAGAATCCGGGAGTGGGTTGCCGTGCCCTCCTCCAGGGGATCTTCCCAACTCAAGGACTGAAGCTGCATCTCTTATGTCTCCTGCACTGGCAGGTGGGTTCTTTACCACTAGGGCACCTAAGAAGCCCATGGAGTCTTCAGGGGAGCTCAGAAGTCAAGACCATAGATTTGGTGTCAGAACCCATTCTGCCACTTGCTTGTGCTGTGAGCGTGGGAAATGACTTCTGACCTGTCTGAGCCTTGGTTTTATCATCTGTGAAATGGGGATGAAAATTCCCAGCTCCTAGCCTTGTTGTGAGAGGTAAGCTGTGTGACCCATGGGACAGAGGGGTGCATGGAGGGGCTCAGTAATTGGCAGTCTCTATGACGTTGCTGCCTCTTGATCTTTCTGAAAGGTGCTTTGTGAATTAGGAGCCTTAATGAAAGAAACAGCCAAGCAGGATGACTCAGAACAGGTGGGAGCATTCAGGAGCTGGGGTGTGGGCTGAGCACCCAGGAGGAGCCACAAAGCGGCCCCCAGCCAATGCCAGCATCATTGAGGATAAAGACCACATCTCGTTGACGTTGCACTCCCCGCGTTGAGCACAAGGGCCTGGCACAAGGGAGGTTCTCATCAAATAGTAGCTGAGAGGATGAATGAAATGGGTAAGCACTTTCTTGTGGTGGGGAAGGGGGTTCTCCTGTGGACCATCATATAATTAGCTCACCGTGAATGATGGAGGGAGCTTCTCAGATATCACTGGATGCCAGTGACGAGCTTAGCTCCATGCTGGGTATCAAGAGCGGTCACAAAGTGTTTTAGGCATAGCCTCTACTCTTGTGGAGTTCTCTGTCTGATTTGGGAAGAAGGATAAACAGTCAGCCATCCATCAGGGATCTCAGGTTCAGAAAGGACCATCCAGTTGGATCATCCAGTCCAGCTGCTATCCAGCACCTGAAGTTCTTGATGCTACAATTGCCCTGCCTCTGCTTGCATACCTCCAGTGATGGGGAACTCACTCTTGTCCAAAGTAGGATTGTCCTGGGCTTTACCTGGCAATCCTTGATGCCTGCTTCTAGGCCCAGTTCACATGTCACCCTCACTCCTGAGCAGTCCTCACGATAAGAACAAACACACTTCCTTGGAGGGAAAGAAACAGACCCTGCACAACTCCCAGCCTTAGGATCCACGTTCCCCTCCTGCATCACACGTCACAGTGAAAACCTTCCTCAGAGCAGCCAAGTGGCTGCTCCCCCAACCAAGCATCTCCCTTCTCCAGCTGTCCCGCATCGCCCTTCCTGGAATTCCGTGTGTGAAAGCAGGCTCACCTTCTCCGTGCAGAGGTCCACACACTTGTCCACGGACATGTTGGGCATGGCGGCTGTCACGGGCAAGGCCAGGGAGAGGTTGTTGGGCCTGCGGAAGCAGCCTCGGAAGACTGCACTTCCATCTGGAGAGCCAAGGGGAAAAGGAACAGTCAGATGCAGGCTGGGAGAACCACCTTCTGAAGGAAGCACTGATGAACTGATGCCCAGCGGAGGCAAGGACACATGGTGGAGATTCGTGAGCTAGAAAATTCCAAGAATGTCCTCAGCCCTAGCATCTCCGTCCACAACCTGGGTTGCTGAGATGTTCTTGCTGGGCGATACAATCCCCTTTTCTTTGTCACCATTCCTACCTCTCACTTTCACATCCTTGGTGGTGGCAAATTAGATGCTATGGAGGATTTTCGTGATCTCAGGAGAGGGTTGGGCATCTGAGATGGAGGGAAGCCAAGGAGTCCAGGGTCCTCCCGCTCCTTCTCCAGCACTGGGGGGCTCTGCCCCCTCATCCTGGGCTTTAGGGGAGACACTCGGTACCTCAAGAGTGTCTGCCTCATGCAGTGCTACAAGAGGCTGATTTACTGGAAAGATTCCCTTTAATTCCCTAATGTGGAAGCATCTGAGCTACCTACTAGAAAATTTGGAGGCCACTGCTACCTCTTTAATAAAAGTTATCCTCAAAACAATACTCAGCTGTTGTCTTCAGCTGAGTTTACCTGAAGCACCCCCTGAGACAGTGTTTCATTGAGGGTGTGCTCTCAGGAGAATGGTGGGAGGGAAGCGGGCAGAGGAGGAGAGGAGCTAAGTGAGCATGTGACCTTAGCTGGGCACCACCTTCAGCCTGGAGGGTAGGACATCACAAGGTTGGTTCTACTTTAAGGAAAAGGGTCTGACCTTGGCCTTGTCTGCCCTCCCCTCCTCAGTGTCTGTCATCTGGGAAGCTGTTGGGTCAAGGATCATTTTTCAGGCAAGGGGGCAGATGTAAGCCACTGGTGGTAAAGAGAATTTGGGTGGATACGTTTTGCATTCACTACAGATGCATCTAAAGATTTATCAGTAAGAACGCTCATTGCAGAAATGATTTAAATTAACACAGGAAAGACTGAAAACCTCAGTGCCCAACAATGAAGTGTGGACAAATAATGTGTGGAACAATGACACACTGGGATTCATGCCCCATAAAAATAAGGAGGCTAAAGGCTACTTTAGAGAGAGCTTCATCTCTCCAAAGATGTATTCAAGATAGGATGTCAAATAAAAACTGAAAAGATGACACTCCGCCTATTATAAAATGTCAGTTGCGTACACAAATGACTTCTCAATATAAATCTCTAGAGGGTTATCTCTGAATAGTAGGTGTGATGGTTACGTTTTGTGTCAACTTGTGAGGCTATGATGCCCAGCTGTTTGGTCAGACACTGTTCTAGGTGTTGTTGAGAAGGTTTTTTGTAGATGGATTAATATCTATAGTTTGCTGACTTTAAGGACACTTGCCCTCTGAAATGTGGGTGAGCTGCATCCAATCAGTTGAAAGAATGAGAGAGGAAAATTAAAGAGGTTTTCCAGGGAAGAAGGAATTCAGCTTCTGGATGTCAGGCCTGCCAGCCTCCACAATTTCATGAGCCACTTCCTTAAGCCAATCTCTTAGTTTATACATTTCCACATATCCTGCTGGTTCTGTTCCTCTGGAGAACTCTCACTGACTGCATAGGATTATAGACAATTTTTATTTCCACCTTTTTTCTGTAAACCTCTTTCCCCACCTTTTTGACAGTGCACATTTATTTTTTAATATAATAAAGGCAAATTTTAACAATTAAAAGTGGCCCCTGTCAAATTTATCTAAAGGCTTACTGATGCCCATTTTAAGTTGGGTTCCATGGTTCTCAAATCTGAGTTGAATACATTTTTCTAGAAACACAGCTTTCACAGAAAACAAAGGCCGCTGTTGACGAGTGTAGGGGGCATTTAGTGAGTGTCTACTATGTGTCGGTGACTACCATGTGTTATCCACCCTTCCGAGACCTTTGCAAATGCCATCTCATTTTCCCTTCTTGAGAACTCTGCAGGATCCATAGCAAACTCTCATGCGACAAATGAGAGAGACAGGACTTAGAAAGGGAGGTTGTATGGCAGTATTGAAGACCCACTGTCAGCAAAAACGTGCTGAGGATTATCTCAGAAACATGATGCTAACCCTTGGGGCAAGTGAAGCAAGCTGCAAAAATTGTATATCTCCATCTATGTCTGTATCTGGGTCTATCTACTGGTAAGCAGCCCCCCGCCACCAACCCCCGCCTTTTTTTTTTTTTTTTTTAGCATACCTATATTTAAGTGCAGAGAAAAAGATATGAAATTACTCCTCAGGCAGAAGGATGGTGGAGGAGGGGGAGGGAGTCTAGGAATGAAAATTTTAAATCTCAGCTGTCAAAGGCACCCTAGTGATTATCCCTACCACCTGGCACCCTGGAGCCTGAAGTTGTTCGTGGTGGAGGGAAATCTAGCAAGCTGAGACGACATCTGGAATTGGGTTAAATGAGTACTATCCGGAGCATGCTGCAGACTCCTGCTATCCAGCGCTATCTCCTCCACTTCCCCACCTCTCACTCCGGGCTGGGGAGAAGCGATGGTGGTGGGTGCTGTGGTCCTGGCCTCAGTTTCCCCACATGTAAATGATAAGGAGGAGGTTAGACTATGCAGATCCTCTTCTGTACAGGACGGCCCTCCACCTTCCAAATGAAGAATCATCACACCCCCAAACGCCACTGGTGTCCCGTGGTCTCCCATCCCATGGCCCAGGGTGCACCGAGGTGAAGCCCCATTTCATCGGTTACTCCAAGGAAGTTTTAATGATGCTCAGAGAATGGGCCATACAAGGCAAGGACAGGCAGGAGAGTCAGGTATTTGAGCAAAAGTAAAAGTGAAAGTCCATGGAGTTCTCCAGGCCACAATACTGGAGTGGGTGGCCTTTCCCCTCTCCAGGGCTCTTCCCAACCTAGGAATTGAACCCAGGTCTCCCGCACTGCGGGCAGATTCTTTACCAGCTGAGCCACAAGGGAAGCCCATTTGAGCTAAGGTTTACAGCAATGAGATGGGAGGCCGGAAGTGGTGTGCACAAGCCTTCACTTAACCAAACAACTCAGTTAGCTGAATGCCAACTCAGGTGCCAGGACAGAGATGCTGGCCTTGCTCCCAGAAATAAGGGGGCTCCCCTTCTCTCTTTAGACTCTACTAGTGTTTGTTGAGCCTCCACAGATGCCAGGCTCCTGGCTGGGTGCTTTGGATCCATTGAGTCTTCACAGTAGCCTCGAGCTGTAGCTGCCATGGCTGGTTCAAGGAGGCACTCTGGCTTCCAGGATCACAAAATTGGCTAAGGACAGAGTGAGATCAAAGCCAGGTTACTTGGTCTCCCAATTCTATGCTTCTTCCAATAATAATAATGCTACTATAATGGTTAGATGCTTATGCTTGCTCTTTCAGTCGTGTCTGACTCTTTTGTGACCTCATGGATTATAGCCCACCAGGCTCCTCTGTCCACGGAATCTTCCAGGCAAGAAGACTGCAGTGGGTTGCCATTTCCTCCTCCAGGGGATCTTCCTGGCCCAGGGATTGAACCTGCATTTCCTGGGTCTCCTGCATTGGAAGGCGGATTCTTTACCATTGTGCCACCTGGGAAGCCCCCTTAGACAGTTATAGTCACATCAAACATGCTGTTAGCTGGGAACTAAGCTGAATACACATGGCCTCGTTAAACACTTGCATTGCCCTGGTGGTGTAAGGAGCCCCATTTTTAAGACAGGGAAACGCAAGTCTCAGAGGACTGAAACCAATGGATAAAGTCACCCAGATTATGAGGCAGAGCGAAGACTGGCATCTAAGTCTAAGATCTTTCCACTTTTGATCAAATACTCTTATCAAGTACTCTTCATGTGCCAGGCACTGTGTAAACACATGATACACTTTATACTGCTAATGACAAAGCAGGTCTCACTCTCCCCATCAAACAGAAGGGGAGACAGGCTCAGAGGGGGAAGTGATTCCCTAAGGCCACACAGCTGACAGGTATCTGGATTCCAGCCTGGGAACATCTGAGCTGAGTCCCTGCACTCTGGGCTACCCCTCTCTAGGAAGTCAGCCCCAGACCCTGTTTGAGCATTTCCAAAACACTGCGATGTGTATTCACTCCCCTTTGACCACTAACCATTCACAAAGCCAAGGCTGTCACTCTTGGGTCTCCTGACACTGGAGTTTGATTCTCTTTGTGAAAAGTAAAACTGTTAGTTGCTCAGTCGTGTCCGACTCTTTTTGACTTCATGGACTGTAGCCCATCAGCCTCCTCTGTCCATGGGATTCTCCAGGCAAGAATACTGGAGTGGGTAGCCATTCCCTTCTCTGGGGGATCTTCCCAATCTGACCCAGGGATCAAACTCAAGTCTCCTGCATTGCAGGCAGATTCTTTACCAGCTGAGACCCCAGGGAAGGGGCAGGCGAAAGTCTATGCATCTGGCTCCTTAGAGGAAGTAGAATCCCTACCCTGGCATCTCCCAGGTGGTCTTTTCCTGCCTTCCTGGATGCAGGGAGGCCAGACTGCAAGCTGGGAAGAAGGAAGACTCTGTAAGCCCAGCACAGCTCAGACAGGTCTCCCTTTGACATTTCAGCATCTGTTAATGAGTACCTGAACCTCCCAGCTTAGAAAGCAGAGCTGAACTGAATGCACTGAATATCAAGTAAAGTGAGGTTTTCCGAGGCCTTAAAGGGCCAGAGAGGGATCAGAAGCTGCTGTTGCGAGTCTCCCTTTGGTCAAGGTGTCCACTGGGGTGGGGGTGGGGAGGCGCACAGGTTTGGGAGTTAGTTCTAGGAGCAGTTAATCTGCCAGATGTGGCGTATTTCTACAGTTCAGTTCAGTTCAGTTCAGTCACTTAGTTGTGTCCGACTCTTTACGACCTAATGAATCGCAGCATGCCAGGCCTCCCTGTCCATCACCAACTCCTGGAGTTCACTCAGACTCGCGTCCATCGAGTTAGTGATGCCATCCAGCCATCTCATCCTCGGTCGTCCCCTTCTTCTCCTGCCCCAAGTCCCTCCCAGCATCAGAGTCTTTTCCAATGAGTCAACTCTTCTCATGAGGTGGCCAAAGTACTGGAGTTTCAGCTTTAGCATCATTCCTTCCAAAGAAATCCCAGGGCTGATCTCCTTCAGAATGGACTGGTTGGATCTCCTTGCAGTCCAAGGGACTCTCAAGAGTCTTCTCCAACACCACAGTTCAAAAGCATCGATTCTTCGGCGCTCAGCTTTCTTCACAGTCCAACTTTCACATCCATACATGACCACAGGAAAAACCATAGCCTTGACTAGGCGGACCTTAGTCGGCAAAGTAATGTCTCTGCTTTTGAATATACTATCCAGGTTGGTCATAACTTTTCTTCCAAGGAGTAAGCGTCTTTTAATTTCATGGCTGCAGTCACCATCTGCAGTGATTTTGGAGCCCAAAAAAATAAAGTCTGACACTGTTTCCACTGTTTCCCCATCTATTTCCCATGAAGTGATGGGACCGGATGCCATGATCTTCGTTTTCTGAATGTTGAGCTTTAAGCCAACTTTTTCGCTCTCCTCCTTCACTTTCATCAAGAGGCTTTTTAGCTCCTCCTCACTTTCTGCCATAAGGGTGGTGTCATCAGCATATCTGAGGTTATTGATATTTCTCCCGGCAATCTTGATTCCAGCTTGTGTTTCTTCCAGTCCAGCGTTTCTCATGATGTACTCTGCATATAAGTTAAATAAGCAGGGAGACAATATACAGCCTTGACGTACTCCTTTTCCTATTTGGAACCAGTCTGTTGTTCCATGTCCAGTTCTAACTGTTGCTTCCTGACCTGCATACAGATTTCTCAAGAGGCAGGTTAGGTGGTCTGGTATTCCCATCTCTTTCAGAATTTTCCACAGTTTATTGTGATCCACACAGTCAAAGGCTTTGGCATAGTCAATAAAGCAGAAATAGATGTTTTTCTGGAACTCTCTTGCTTTTTCCATGATCCAGCGGATGTTGGCAATTTGATCTCTGGTTCCTCTGCCTGTTCTAAAACCAGCTTGAACATCAGGGAGTTCACGGTTCACATATTGCTGAAGCCTGGCTTGGAGAATTTTGAGCATTACTTTACTAGCGTGTGAGATGAGTGCAATTGTGCGGTAGTTTGAGCATTCTTTGGCATTGCCTTTCTTTGGAATTGGAATGAAAACTGACCTTTTCCAGTCCTGTGGCCACTGCTGAGTTTTCCAAATTTGCTGGCATATTGAGTGCAGCACTTTCACAGCATCATCTTCCAGGATTTGAAACAGCTCAACGGGAATTCCATCACCTCCACTAGCTTTGTTCTTAGTGATGCTTTCTAAGGCCCACTTGACTTCACATTCCAAGATGTCTGGCTCTAGATTAGTGATCACATCCTCATGATTATCTGGGTCGTGAAGATCTTTTCTGTACAGTTCTTCTGTGTATTCTTGCCACCTCTTCTTAATATCTTCTGCTTCTGTTAGGTCCATACCATTTCTATCCTTTATCGAGCCCATCTTTGCATGAAATGTTCCCTTGGTATCTCCAATTCTCTTGAAGAGATCTCTAGTCTTTCCCATTCTGTTGTTTTCCTCTATCTCTTTGCATTGATTGCTGAAGAAGGCTTTCTTATCTCTTCTTGCTATTCTTTGGAACTCTGCATTCAGATGCTTATATCTTTTCTTTTCTCCTTTGCTTTTCGCCTCTCTTCTTTTCAGTGCTATTTGTAAGGCTTCTCCAGACAGCCATTTTGCTTTTTTGCATTTCTTTTCCATGGGGATGGTCTTGATCCCTGTCTCCTGTACAATGTCACGAACCTCATTCCATAGTTCATCAGGAACTCTATCTATCAGATCTAGGCCCTTAAATCTATTTCTCACTTCCACTGTATAATCATAAGGGATTTGATTTAGGTCATACCTGAATGGTCTAGCGGTTTTCCCTACTTTCTTCAATTTAAGTCTGAATTTGGAAATAAGGAGTTCATGATCTGAGCCACAGTCAGCTCCTGGTCTTGTTTTTGTTGACTGTATAGAGCTTCTCCATCTTTGGCTGCAAAGAATATAATCAATCTGATTTCGGTGTTGACCATCTGGTGATGTCCATGTGTAGAGTCTTCTCTTGTGTTGTTGGAAGAGGGTGTTTGCTATGACCAGTGCATTTTCTTGGCAAAACTCTATTAGTCTTTGCCCTGCTTCATTCCGCATTCCAAGGCCAAATTTGCCTGTTACTCCAGGTGTTTCTTGACTTCCTACTTTTGCATTCCAGTCCCCTATAACTAAAAGGACATCTTTTGGGGGTGTTAGTTCTAAAAGGTCTTGTAGGTCTTCATAGAACTGTTCAACTTCAGCTTCTTTAGCATTACTGGTTGGGGCATAAACTTGGATAACTGTGATATTGAATGGTTTGCCTTGGAAATGAACAGAGATCATCCTGTTGTTTTTGAGATTGCATCCAAGTACTGCATTTTGGGCTCTTCTGTTGACCATGATGGCTACTCCATTTCTTCTGAGGAATTTCTGCCCGCAGTAGTAGATACAATGGTCATCTGAGTTAAATTCACCCATTCCAGTCCATTTTAGTTCGCTGATTCCTAGAATGTCGACATTCATTCTTGCCATCTCTTGTTTGACCAGTTCCAATTTGCCTTGATTCATGGATCTGACATTCCAGGTTCCTATGTGATATTGCTCTTTACAGCATTGGACTTTGCTTCTATCACCAGTCACATCCACAGCTGGGTATTGCTTTTGCTTTGGCTCCAACCCTTCATTCTTTCTGGATTTATTTCTCCACTGACCTCGAGTAGCATATTGGGCACCTACTGACCTGGGGAGTACCTCTTTCAGTATCCTATCATTTTGCATTTTCATACTGTTCATGGGGTTCTCAAGGCAAGAATACTGAAGTGGCTTGCATTCCCTTCTCCAGTGGACCACAGTCCTGCCCACTCTGCTTTTAGAGGGAAACCATGTGGCTTCACAGAGAACCTTGTGATGCCCTGTGGGAAGGCTGGAGTCCCAGGGGCCTGGGGAGCACTTTGGAGGGCACCTCTCTCTGCAGGCTGCTCTCCATTATGGCTTGGTGATCGGAACACTGAGAATATGCAAGGTGGCCAAGATGCTGAATCATCCTTCTAGCCTCATTTCTTCCATCTGTATAATGGGTCAGGTCTTCCCTGGTGATCAAATGGTAAAGAATCGGCTTAGAATGTAGGAGACCCATGTTTGATCCTGGGTTGGGAAGATCCCCTGGGAAAGGGAACAGCTACCCACTCCAGTATTCTTGCCTGGAGAATCCATGGATAGAGGAGCCTGGTGGGCTACAGTCCATTGGGTCGCCACGAGTCGGACACGACTGAGCGACTAACACGTTCAGAATGGGTCACTGGTTCTCTCTACCACTGGTGCAAGGCTCTCTTGTCTCTTACATCTGAAAACACAAGAAAAGTGGCCAGCCTGGATCCCTTAAACTTCCTAAACTCTCTGGTGATACAAAGAATTTTGGACTTTCACAGCACTAGGTGGATGCCTTCCTGTTTGCAAAAGGTCTGTCATGCCCAGCAGAAAGGGCACTGGTGTTAAATCCAGAAGGACCTGGGTCAGCACCTTCCACAGCTGTGTGTCCTCGACCTGAGCCTCGGTTTCCTCGTCTGTACTCAGGGATCATCATCTCTACCCTGCACAGTTGGGATGGAAGTTGATACAGTGGCGTCTACAGGGCCCGAGACCTGCCAGGATTTAGCCAATGTCTCTTCCCGATCCTTCTCCATCACTCGCTCATGATTAAAGGGTGGCCAGACCCTACGTAGGAGACACTATCTCCTGCTGCTGCTGCTAAGTTGCTTCAGTCGAGTCTGACTCTGTGCAGCCCCACAGACGGCAGCCCATTGGGCTCCACCATCCCTGCGATTCTCCAGGCAAGAACACTGGAGTGGGTTGCCATTTCCTTCTCCAATGCATGAAAGTGAAAGTGAAGTCGCTCAGTCGTGTCTGACTCAGCAACCGCATGGACTGCAGCCCACCAGGCTCCTCCATCCATGGGATTTCCCAGGCAAGAACACTGGAGTGGGGTGCCACTGCCTTCTTCAGGAGACACTATCAGTGCCCCATTAATACACTCCTGGCACTCACCATCCCAGTACAGGCTGCCAGTGGCGTCCTGTAAACACCTCGGGNCCACCAGGCTCCTCCATCCATGGGATTTCCCAGGCAAGAACACTGGAGTGGGGTGCCACTGCCTTCTTCAGGAGACACTATCAGTGCCCCATTAATACACTCCTGGCACTCACCATCCCAGTACAGGCTGCCAGTGGCGTCCTGTAAACACCTCGGGTGTGTGAAGGATGGACTACGCTTCCAGGGAATTAACCTCCTTGGGAGACACCCTCAGCTGATGTCGGGTGAACTTTGGAGGATAAATATTGCAGCTTCCTGCCCCTCTAATGGGACATCTTTGAAGAACCCTCTCTACTGCCGTTCCAACAGGATTAAGCTTTCCCAGTAGTGACTTGCTTCGTAAAGGGTCTGTGTTGACCCCTTCCGTTCCCTGGTCTCATGTCTTCACTCCTCTGGAGGTCCATCGTGGGGTCATCGTTCAAGTAAACCAAAGCTCACAGCCTTGTCTCTGGGGGAATCCAACTCAAAATATTTTGGACCTTTGTGCATTCTTAATTCCCAAGGGGAATCGTGCATGAAGTTCAGAGCTGCTGCTCTTCATAGCCTGCAGTCTGTGAGAATGGTGCCCCCTGGAGTTGTGCAGTACACAGTTCCTGGACAGAAGCAGTAACCCTGAGTAATGTCTTCCTAATGAGCAACGCTTGCTGAAGGAGAGTAACAAAGGAAAATAACAGCTGTTAACTCCATGTCGTTGATGCCAAGTATGTTACACATGTGTGTGTGTGTTTATTGCTCAGTCATGTCCGACTGTTTGTAACCCCACGGACTGTAGCCCACCAGGCTCCTCTGTCCGTGAGATTCTCCAGGCAAGAATACTGGAGTGGGTGGTTATTCTCTTCTCCAGGGAATCTTCCTGACGCAGGGATCAAACCGAGGTCTCCTGTGTTGCAGGCAGATTCTTTACCATCTGAGCCCCCAGGGAAGCCCCAATATTACACACGTTACCTCAGTTAATCCTCAAAACAACCTAAGCAGTAGATGATGCTATTATCCTGTTTTGCAGCTGGAGATCCTGAGACATAACAAGATTTGATTGGTATTTTACAGCTCACACAGCTAGTGGGGCACAGAGTTGGGATCTGGCTCCAGACTTACTTGACGTCACATCCTAGGTTCCCATCTCTCTGCTATTCTGCAGGAGGCCTATCAAATTCCCACCTGGTTGGGCTCCGGAGACCCTGTGCCAGCCACCTGAATTTCCCAGAAACCCTCTCAGGCTCCACAGGAGGGGTCCAAGGATCACAAAAGCCTGTGCCCCACATTCTGATAATGTCAGCTCTTCTTTGCCAGGCCAGCTGGGATGGTGCATGACCTCGGCAGCTTGGGGTTTTTTTTACTAGCAAGAGGCGAGCAGAGCAACTGTTCATCAGCTCTCTTGACTGGGGGCAGCACAAGTCTCTCTGAAGTCCATCATCTCTTTGTTCTGGGGCTTCACAAAAATGAGGGAAATGCCACCAGGCATCAGCTTAAAGGCAGGCGAGGAAGAGTTCTCCTTGGTTTGAAAGAGGCCACCACCCCCTAGGGTAATTAGGCCAAGCTCTACTGCATTAAAGATGCCAGTGAGGAGGAAAGGCAGAGAGCTGGGAGCTGTTAATGGCTACCTACAATCAGAGGGAGATTGAATTACACAAAGAGCCTAACTGTCCGAGGAGAATTCAAAACCAGCTATTTTTAGGCATCACCAAAGGCTCCTGTGAGCTGTTGGAAATTCAAATAACTTGAGCTGGGTGCTGCTCGCAGTGAATTGAGGAGTTTTCATTTTAGGAAGGAAGATGCATGACCATTACTCCAAACAGGCACTGTGCTTTCTTGATTTTATCTCACATGGCCGTCATAGCAATCTTTCAGGGTCGGAACTGTCCCCATATTACAGATGAGGCACTTGGGGCTCAGAGGGAATGAGTGACATGGTCAAAGTCAAAACAGCAAATCACTGAAAGAGCTGGGATAGAAACAATGTGTGCCTGATCTTGAAACCTACATCCAGAGTCTTCCCTGGTGGTCCAGGGGCTAAGACTCCATGCTCCCAATGCAGGGGGCCCAGGTCCAATCCCTGGATGGGGAACTAGATCCCTCATGCTGCAACTAAGAGCTGGCACAGCCAAATAGAGAAATGCAAAAAACCCTATACCCATTGCTCCCATAGCCTCGCTGGAGTTTGGTTTAGGGAGAAGTGTAAATGACTGTTCCCCCACCACGATACAGAAGGAGAACAATTTTCTGACTGTCATGCCTTGACCGTACACAGCAGAACTCATGAAGACCCATCTGAATTATAAAATTCAGGGATCCCAGGCATATATCAAGGGAAAGGAAAGGCCTCCAGGCCTGGCAAAGAAGGAGCTAGACATGGTCCCTCCCTCCATCCAGTGTGACTTTCCATGGTCAATAGATGGTGAGGTGGTTATAAAGAGTATAATGAGCATAAAGGACAAGCATTGCCTCCTTCAAGAGACAAAAAATCGCTAGAACTAAGAATAGTACACGCAAGAACAGTATACAATGTACACTATGCAAACTGCAAACCATAAGTCAAGGTCTATCTTCTCAGTGATAACAGAAGCTTCACAGAGCTTTCCTTGTGGCTCAGCGGTAAAGAATCCGCCTGCAGTGCAGGACCCGCAGGAGATGCGGTTTCAATCCCTGGGTCGGGAAGATTCCCTGGAGGAGGGCATGGCAACCCATTCCAGTATTCTTGCCTAGAGAATTCCATGGATAGAAGGGCCTGGCAGGCTATACAATCCATGGAGTCACAAAGAGTCGGACCTGATTGAAGCAACTTAGCNGAAGGTCTCTTGCATGCGGAGGCATGGCAGCTGGTTTCGAGTCCTCGGTCCCATTTCTGGAGGGCTCACCCACCCCAGGCCACCCGGCAGGTGGGGGAGAGTTTGTCCCCGTGGGGCCAGCCCAGAGCTCTGACCGCTCTGGCTGTTGGCATCCCGCAGGGGTTCACTCCTGGCTCTAACCAGGGCACCCATGTCGGGAGGGACAGGCGGGTGTGTGCCCTCTTTCCAGCACAGGGACCGGGCACTGTGCGTCTTTGCACTCAGCCAACCAGACGACCAGGAAAGCTGCCTGGGGGTGGTGGCCTCTCTGCGGGTCTCAGGAACCTGGGCAACTTCAGCTGGGGGGCAGCGCGGGAGGGAGCAGGGTCCAGTGTGGGTCTGTGTGTCCGAGGTGAGTGAGGGGGCCTGGTGGCCGTGATGGAAAGCTGGCTTGCACCCCCACCTCGCAGAGTTTTGAACGTCCTGGGAGCATCGCCTCAAATACCTTTGGACACTCACTGTCCTAACTTCGCATGGAGACCCTGGAGAGGCTGAGGGTCTCTGCTCAGGACGATAGTTCTTTGGGATGAGTGGACTGGCCACGGGGTGAGGATGGACAGCGGGGAGAGTCTGAGGTTAGCAGACTCTGCAGCAGCCCCGGGAAGAGGGATCAGCTGGAAGCAGAGAGAGCTGACTGCCTGGGGCCAGGCGTCCAGAAGAGGAGGGGTCAGTGCTGCTTTGAGATTGTTGCCTGGATGAAACCTGAGCTGCTCAAGGGAGCTGCCCCAGAGGGGGGACGCTGTGCGTGGTTGATCAACTGCCCGGCTACTAAACATCCATCAAACCCTTTCTCTGGGCAAAGTCACTGGATAGTAGGAGGGGCCTTCTGGTCTACCCAGCTCGGGGGCATTACGCCAGGGTGTCTGCCTTCCCCCACAGGCCCTGGCATCCCTGTGGGTACCAGGATGCCAAGGTGGGGACGCAGGATGCAGAGGGGCTCTGGCCTGCTGAGTGGAGTCAGTTCAGCCCGGTCCTGTCCACCACCTGGAATGTGGATTTCACTCCAGAAAAACTCATCTGAAAAAGGTATTTCTTTCCACTGCTGGAGGGATTTATTGGCAAAACTAGCCATCTATTAACATTATCTGGGGACTCGGTGCTGGTGAGAATAGATACTATAAATCTTCGTTGTATAAAAACCCAGGAGCTAGAAGGCTTTAGTGGACGGCAAATAGAAAAGTCCAGGGAGCTCAGGCCTGTTTATTTTACTTAGAGGGAAAGAACATTCGGTGCCCAGCCAGGCAGGAAATGGGTTTTGGGGACAGCCACTTAGCCCAGCTGTTGGCCCTGAAACTGTGGGAGTAATCGCTGCCTGCAATTAAGGCAGGCGGCTCAGAGGGCCGCGTTCTGTCCCTATGCTGGGGCTTCTGGAAAAGGCAGGCTTGAAACTCTAGGCAGGCGGCCACGGGGCCCAGTGGGGAGGAACGTCCCAGCGACCAGCTGTGAGGGCAGCCCCAGGCCCCGGTGTGTCTGGTTAGGGTCAGTCAGTGACTGGGAGGCTGGTCACCCTGGTGTGAGCGGTGGGTGGGTAGGAGGGGACAGGGGTGAGCAGGAGCCCAAAGCTCCATCATCTGATTCTCTCCCCCAGGACTTTGCATTTGTGTGTGTGAGGGCAAGCCTGGGAGAGCTGGGGGTGTGTTAGCCGCTCAGTCCTGTATGACTCTCTGTGACCCCANGGTGGGTGGGTAGGAGGGGACAGGGGTGAGCAGGAGCCCCAAGCTCCATCATCTGATTCTCTCCCCCAGGACTTTGCATTTGTGTGTGTGAGGGCAAGCCTGGGAGAGCTGGGGGTGTGTTAGCCGCTCAGTCCTGTATGACTCTCTGTGACCCCATGGACTGTAGTCCGCTAGACTCCTCTGAACATGGGATTCTCCAGGCTAGAATACTGGAGTGGGTTGCCCTTTCCTTCTCCAGGGCATCTTCCTGATCCAGAGGTCGAACCTGGGTCTCCCACATTGCAGGCAGATTCTTTACTGCTGAGCTACCTAGGGAGAACTGGAGGGCTTCATCCTTTCCCACATTTTTGGCTGGTCCCAGAGCCTGGGATAAGGCTGGTACAGGGAGCGCCCACCTCCTGGCCGACTCCAGCCTCTCAGCCCTGAGACACCCTGCATCCTCCCGGGGGTTTTCTCTGTACTTCGATCCGTCAGCACTGGCTTCTGCTGATGGTTGTCAGACCCTTTGCAGATCTGCAGCCGTGAGGACCCCATGTCCCTGCACCTGGACCCAGGGCAGCCGAGAAGCGTGAGTCTAGGGGTGAAGGCATGGAGGGGGAGCAGAGGGAGCTTGGACCCCCCTCCCTGAGGGGCGCCGAGGACCTGCCTCCCTGAGAGGGGACGTGGCTGTCCCAGAGCCTCTGGCTGGTGGGGAGGGATGAGCGTGGGGTTTGTGGTCCTGCACAAGCTACTCACTACAAGGGGGCTGGCCTCGCCTCCCCTGCAGATTGGGCAGACAGGGCTCAGCCCTGGGTGGGCCTGTGCTGAGACCGGAAGATATTTCACACCTGCGCTCTGGGACAGCAAGTGTGCATCTCAGTCCTTGCTCCGAGCTGGACGTGTCCCCTCCAACTCATGTGTTGAAACGTCCCCCTCCCCCAGGTGATGGGGCCTGTGGGAGACGAAGGGTCACGGGGCTGGGATTACTATCCTCTAATGAGGGGACTTCATTAGGGCTTCCCGAGTGGCTCAGAGGGTAAAGTGCCTGTCTGCAATGCGGGAGACCTGGGTTCGATCCCTGGGTCGGGAAGATCTCCTGGAGGAGGGCATGGCAACACTCCAGTCTTCTTGCCTGGAGAACCCCATGGACGGAGGAGCCTGGGGGGCTACGGTCCCCGGGGTTGCAAAGCGTCGGACGCGACTGAGCGACTCCACTCCACTCCTCTCCTCTTCTTCAGTGAGGGGACAGGGCGTTTGCAGACCCAGGGCGGACGTCGGCTCTCTCCCCCAGGCACCCAGCCGGCCCCCCCTTGAGCTCGGCCCTCCAAGGCCGCACAGCTGGGAGAAGGAAAGCCATCCGGCCTGAGGCATCCTGCTGCGGCAGCGGGGCGGATGGAGACAGGCGAGGGCCTTTTCTGATCACGTCTCTCGCTAACGTGCGCTGAGCGGCCGGGACCGCGGGGAGGCCGTGCTGGGTGGTCGAGGGCACATGCTCAGCAGCTGGACGCCTGTCGAAGAGACCCGGAGAGCCAGGCAGGGCGCCAGGCTCTTTCCGCTGATGGCGATCAGGGCTCAGCTCCGAGACCTTCCGCCCAGGACTGGCCTCAGGCCTCACGGCCCTTTCAACATCCTCTAGGAAAAGCAGCCCAGCTGGCTGACACCTGGGGGTGGGCTGAGTTTGGGGTCCTTTGGAAACAGCCAGAGGGTGTCCTCCCAAATCTGAGGGGTTCTAGAGGGTCAGAGAGCCTAGCGTTGTCCACTTGTCCTCCACTCTTGTCCCCGCCGTGACCAGCAGAGGTCAGGTGCGGGCACACGGTGGTGGAGGGGGTGCCCCAGGGTCAGGGTGCTGCCGGGCCTGGGGAGGTGTCATTTCTTCGTCCTGGGCCTCCCCATCTGCTGGGGCCCATGATGCAGAGCCTCCAAGGTTGCCCTCAGCCATGGAGGCTGCAGCTGCCTTCTTGCCTTTGAGAAATGGACCTGCCCTTTCCTGGGTGAGCGGAGTCTCAGAAAGAGGCAGCGGTAATTAATATTGATGCAGCTTCAAATGTTAAAAGTTAGAATTAAATCCAAAACAAAAGGAGAGGGTCATAGGCAGCCAATTACACGGTGACTCCTCCAGGGCCGCTCGCCTGCTTTGGGGCGGACCAGACCTCGTCCGGCTCTGCCAATTAACTCACCCTCACCTCCCTCTGCTGGAGGCCTTGGGCTTCCTGCAAATCGCAGGGAAGGGCGAGATCGGCCCGGTGGCAGACCGTCTCCCAGGGTGCAAATGCCAGGGAGGAGGAGGTGCTTGTCAATTTGCAGGGCTGAGGCCCTGGGGAGGAGAGGCGGCTGCAGTGCCCGAGCTGGGGTGTGAGGATTAATGAAGGCGGCTGGGAAGATGAAAGAGTGCCTGGCGTTTGAGATGAAACCCAGCGGGCTGCGCAAGCTCAGGATGAATTTCAAAAAGCAGAGGCTGCGGGTCGTGCACTAATTGCCTCGCATGGATGGGATCGCAGATCATGTCTGAGTCTCCGTATATTTGGGTGGAAGGAGAGGTGGGCAGCCCGCTGGGGCAGGTCGCCCGGGCAAGGAAGTGTGTGCAGTCCTGTGGCTCGAAGGCCAGATTCGAACCGCTTTCCTTAATATCCCCCACTTAGTCCTCGGTGGGTTTGTGAGGACCCCTAAGGTGACTAGGATTCAGGCCAGGAGGGGGCGCAGGGACGGGGCCTCAGTCTTGGTCTTCAGCCTCAGCCTCT
>SJYX01011477.1:0-11524 GCA_006410675.1 Oreotragus oreotragus
ATACAGTCTTCTGGACAAAGCTTGCTACATCCTAATCTCTGCAAATCCACTTTGTTCTATTCACTGCTCTCCTTATTAATCAGTTCTACAGAGCTGTACCTTTCTCAGTCCTGTTACACACACTGCATTTTTATGCTTCTGTTACAAAGTGGCCTTTTCTATATTTTTGCTCTATCTTGCATTCAATTACTCATAGCTTGGTCTATAGAGTAGAACAGCATCGCTGCCTACATTTAGGCAACAGCACATTGTCATCTTGCTCCATATATTTTACTTCTATCTCTTTTAGGAGGAAGCTCATTTTGAGGAATCTTGGCTCTGCCTTTGGGGAGGAATCATTTACCTTCTTTTATTCGGGTTGAAATGTGTCTTTTCACTCCCTTTGTTAACAAAAATAAAAATCTTATTTACATCTCCTCAGATCCTATTAGTTAGCTCAATTGCCTAATTGTTGTAGTTTTAATAAAGACCAAGTCATTTTCTTGCTTTCAATCATTGCTGGTCTGTTTTGTGGGTTCCATAATGCCACATTCATACGTCTGCTTCCTTTCTTTGGGAAGCTTTTTCTGTTTCACACTGATGTGCAGCCTCAGATACGTGGTCCATTTCCCTTTCAGGCATAGCAAATACGGCTAAACGACCCCCCCGTGAAAGAGCTGACAGGAAGATATTAGGCCTCCCACTATTGCTCATCACCTTGGACTCTATGTCTAAGGCTCAGAGCAGCTTAGTATACTCAGTTCTATATGAATTCACACTGATGTTTCTTGCTTCATCTTTTCCAGTGTCCTTAGAATAAATTTCCCTATGTAACGATAGAGCTCCCCTTTTCTCTTTTGACAATGCTGAGTAAATCAGGGTGTGGAATATCACCCATGCAAGCCACTCTTGAAGAGGTATTGCCGGCGGAAGCCATGCTGTGCATATGCTATTCTATACCCAACTGTGGATAATAACAGAATTGATTTTATCCGAGGAAAGACAGAGGAACCTCAGGGCTGCTTCCTGCCTTATTTTGTTCTCAGGTTATTCTGCTCTGAATGGTAAGATCTCTCACTAGAATAGTGGGTCACATTTAGCTTTCTTTATGGCAAATCCCCTGTGGGGGAACTTCTGGCATTGGACTGTGAGGTATTACTATTCTGTGTGTGTGTGTGTGTGTGTGTGTGTATGTGTGTGAGATCAGGTGATAACATGAATAAGCTTGTGTTTATCAGTCCCCATAAATAATTTTTTAAATTATTCTATTAAGAAAATAAATTTTAAGCTGGAGACTAAAACTTGGCATTTAGATCCTCTGAAAGCTGGATTTGAAGACTATTCCACAATAAATTGTTATATGACCACAAGTAAGTCAACCTTCATAAATTATGAGAACACTGATAAGAGCCACTGTAAACTGAGTGCTTAGTACTACCTATGCATTTCCAGTTGCTCCATGCATATTAATTCACTAGATTCTTACAACAACCCCTCTAGGTATGTATTATTATTATACCTATTATACAGTTGTAGAAACTGAGGCATAAAAAGAGGTTATTTTCTTTGTTCAAGCCATAGGTGCTAAGTGGCAGAGCCAAGATTCAAACCAGGTGGCCCTGACTCCAAAGTGTCGACTCTAAAATACCGCCCTTTCCACCGCCTCGAGGGAACAATCTACGACCTCTTATGTAGGGAGCATCTAGTCAGCAAGATGCTTTATGAACAACTTAAGAAAATTCTGAAGAAATAATATATATAATTGCAATGATTTCTTTGTAATTCTTTCAACTCTGTTATCTCTTCATGTTAAAATAGCAAACAAATGGTCTTGAATCATGTAGAGAATTCAGGGACGTTAACATTAATGGTTGTTGCTTTTTAAAAAATCCAAATCTGGTTTGTTTGTTATATGATTCCTCACTTGATTACTTTCAGTTTACATCTCTGCCTCACTTTTTACTTTCTGTGGATGCTCACTGATGCTTTTATGAGGATAAGAAGGCATAGACCCTTGAGTGGATCTCTGGAAAGTGCAGAGAGAGAATCGACAAGATGTCTCAGTTTCTGACTGTGCTTAAAATGTGCACCACCACACGTGTGTCCCAGATCTGATCTTCATAATTAGGCATTTTTGAAGGAAGATAGTGAAAGTGTAAGGCTCTGCCCTCACACCAGCTTTCTGGGCTTTGTTAACATCAGATCAGATTCTGCCCAAAGTTGCCATGAACGTGCTGGAGAATCCTGCATACACAAAGAATGAATTGGATGTCCTAGAATTTTGAAAGTTCAAGGAATATTTGATTTTATATATTATCTATTACTTTCTGAAGATAGCTTGCTTCTAGGTCATATGGAATTAAGAGCAGGGAATGAAATGCTCCATTGATCTTGCACAAATATTGCTAACTGAATTGTAGGAATAAGCATCAAATTGGTGGTCAGGAATTACAAATCAGTGCAAATTGGCATCAATATCATAAACCTTTTGGGGGCCCCCGAAGAATTCTTTATCTCTGACTCTAGTTCCAATCAAGTCTTCACTATTCAAGCCATACATCAGATCAAGAATAAGTGGAGCCCCAAAGTCAAACCAGTCTATCAAAATAATTATCTTTAATTAATATAATTATTGATCATGTAGTAGAAGTCACTGTCTAAAGGATATAAGGCTTTTAGAATTTCATGGGAATGCTTTACAACTTAATTATGTTTCCCTGGGAGATTAGAACATAATTCAATTTATTTTTCCCATGTGTTTCATCAATCATTGTGTGAATAGAAGGAATATCATAATCTCATTTCTATGTCAATTCCTGCAGAATTTACACAAGTCTTTTCAGTAGTATAGAGCTGATTATAGATCCTCCCACCTGGGATGATCCTCTACAACACTGTAACATTGGTGCCACATTCTGCTGGTTTTGTAATATGTGGTGAGGTCAGCTGCAAAAGGCATGGAATTACTGTGTTCCAACTTTAGGCATGGGACTACTGTGTTCCAACTTTCACAGCAAATTCAGTTGAGGCCTATGTAACCCTTCCTTCTTAGATGTGTCAGGAGCTGGCTTCTTCTCTGGATTTTGATTTCCTTATCCAAGGAGGCAAAGGTTGTCTAGGCTTCCTTCCACTTGCAATGCTCTAGTCTTGCTTGCAGTTTAGCTTGCTCTGTTTACAGTTGTGTGTCTCAAAGTTTAATATATTTAGGAATCACTGGGGATCTTGTTAAAATGCAGATTCTGATTCAGTAGGTCTAGGTGACACCCGGGCTCCTGCCTTTTGAACAAGCTCACAAGTGATGCGGTAGCTGCTCGTCTGTGAACCACACTTCTAGTAGCAAGGATCTCAGTGATGCACAGAGCAAAGGTGGGGAAAGGCAAGTTCTTGTCTTCCCTTGGGAACACATCCATATGCTCCCTCCAAGGGCTGTGATTCTCAGCTGTCTTCTGCAGAGCACTGCAGCGTGCCTCCTCTTTTGAGTTCCACCAAGAAGAAATGGGGTTTCAAGAAGACTGGGTGCATCCTTACAGAGCACAAAAATTCCTTCTCCAGGAAGGAAACCACAGAGCTTATCAGGAAAGACGTGTGCCTCTAATGCCAGCCATCCCCAGCCTGCTGAACTATGAAATAAATGAGGTGGAGTTTAATTTTAGGGTCTACAAATCTGTAATGTGTTCATCATTCCTGTTGCCACTTTGCATGGCAGGCTGACGTTGACAGACGTGTTTAGTGAGGAGAGCTGCATCTGGTTTAACGAAACCCTTGCATCCTATCCTCTCCTGTCCCTCCTCTAATCTCCATTCACAGCAGAGGTTTTCGCAGCTGAAAACATGTATCCCCTTTGCTTTCCCAGGGGCAGGTTCTTTGGGGGATTTTTTCCAAGCGTGACTGCAGGCTGGTCTCCCAGCAGAGGGCGCACTACCCCAGTGTCGTGGCCCCAGAGCCGTTCTCGCTACCTCTGGGGTGGACTGCTATCCCACTAGGCTGGCCAGGGCTGCAGGAGGATCAGAAATGGGCTCTCTCGGAAGAAAGGAGATGAACATTTTAGGGGAGAAAATCAAATCAAATCATTTCAGATCTGAATCAGTGACTTTTAAAATCAAAGGTCTACCTGGCTGCTGTTAATGGGCAGCTTGTCATAATTCTTAGCCCTTAGAAGACTAAGTTTTCTTTCTCAGAACCTCCCTGAACCTTGCATTGTCCAGCATTTGTATCTTTCACTTTAATGAGTGCTAAATAAGAATGATATAAAGGATTTGAATAATTCTCACTGGACAGTTAATTAAGCAGTGAGAAAGAAGTCTTTAGAACTGCTACTCTTTCTGTCTTTTACAGACAAGTGCTTCCACAGATTCCAAGGAAAGAGGTCACATTTATACATATATATAAAATGATGTGTGGGTTAGTAATTTTTCTCAGTAACAAATGACCTCCCTAACGAGCTGAAATAGTCAAATAAAACTCCACCTTTTTGTGGCCCACTTTTTCCTGAACTCTACTCTCCACTTTCCTGAAAATTCTTTGCACAGGAAATGAATTCCCTCTGCCTTTGGGGGCAGGAGGTGGGGGCTTGAATGTGTTGATCTCAAGTTTTCCAAGTTTTCTGTTCTTCTGTAAATCACATGGGCATGACCCAGCCCAGTCATTCATTACAAAATTCTTTTCTTTCTTTCTTTCTTTTTTTAAAAACAGCTTCTGTTTTTCCTCATTTTTGATGGATCCTACCACAAACTTCAGCAAGAGTGAGTGCAGACGACCATAACATTACTCTCAAATAGAGGGTATTTTATTAAGTCCAGCAGTTAAAAATGTACAAAGTTCCTTGTAATAATCCATTCATTCTGTTCTCGCCTGATTCTTGGAGTAAGCCTGCACAATTATTCAAATCCCAGCTTTTAGCTACAGCATACACCTCGCCATGGGGCTATGCCTCTGTAATCTTGCTTTGGTCTTGCATGTCAAATGGAATTAACTCCCATAAGAAATGTATGCGAAGACAACCCAAAGTGTCTAATCCTGCTGCTGTCTTAAATTTCTGAAACTCTGAGCTGTCATCTTTTTCTATTGCTTTGTTGAAGTTCTCACTTATGCTTCAGTCCATCCAAAGCTGAAGTTTAGGAACATTTGCATTTTTATATATTTTTTTCAGTTATGCTCTCTCTTGGCCTTTTCACATGTTCTCTTTGTAGCAGCAGGATTTTTTTTCTTCCTTCAAATTCCAAGACCATTTTATACACAGTGGAATTCAATGGGAAGTGAATTCACTGTTTTTCCTGAAAGTATACTCAAGTTGAAACACAGACAACTCTAGATTGTGAAGATTCACAAGCCAAATCCAAAGAGATATGAGTAAAGGTGTGTGTATGTGTGTGTGTGTGTGTGTGTGTGTATGTGTGTCTTAGTATTATAGGAGAGAGAGGAGAGAAAAAATAATGATATCATCATTACTATACCTTAGCCACTCAACCTAGCTAATCACAAAAACTAATTCTGTCTCGATTGAGTCTCAAACGGTATCATCTCCCTCATGAATAAAATGCTGGGTGAAATGAGCTTGGTTAGCCTACTTGCATGTGGTATCAAGAGTAGATTAGCTTGATGAGCAGTTTCAGGCTCTTTCTTCCTTCTCTAGGGGGCCTACTGTTTAAAAATACTGCCCTCTTCCTTCTTCACTATACTCTGAACTCTATTTACAATGTCCTGTGATTCTTAGACATGAAGAATCTGGAAAAATACTCAGTATCTGGAAGACAAAGCAATACTTAGGTATTTGTTGAATTCCTTAGAATGAGTAGCCACAGTTTATTCTGTTCTCTCTGAGTGACTTATCCTATAGCCTCAATTTACAAATTAAATCACTCAATCTGGATACGATATCTGCCTAGGGCTTTTGTAAACTTCTCTCACAGCCTGTGTGTTCAGTCTGATAACTACACATGGTTCATATTTTTAAATGACCAGTTATTCAGCACTGTGGGTTTTTCGAGGTGTCTTGACTAAGTGAGGTGTGGAAGGGTAAGATTGTAACTTGGTATGGTGGATATTTAATAAGTGGTAAACTGCAACATTCTCCATTAGAAAGTTAATTAAGGCCACTAGATGACCGGGCTTGTGCGGAAAACATGTTCATGGTTTAGCCATGGAAACAGTCACAACAACACTGGGCTAAAAATAATGGCCTTAAGAGACATTTTTACTGATCATTCTAGAATGCTTCTTCTTTTGTTTTTAAGTCACATTTTGGAGGAAATATTCACAGAACCAGCTCCTTTTGATACTTGAAAGTTATACTTAGGCCAGGCCTGTAGAATTTAAGATGAAGAGTGACATCAGGGGACAGCTGGGTGACCAAATTGTGTTTGTAATGCTATGTGCAAGAATGTTTCTTATAAGATAATCAACTTTTGTATTCTCTGGAATCTCTTTGCCTAGTTAATCATGGCCTTTAATATGTGATGCAACTAATTTGGGCACAAGGTAACTCTCTAGTATCAAATAGCTTATTTTATCCAAATTGGGCTTGAGTTTGTAGAGGAGCTCCCCTATACTGATAGGCCAAATAATATGAATTGGGGCTTCCTGGGTGGCTCAGTAGAGAAGAATTCACCTGTCAATGCAGGAGATGTGAGTTCAATCCCTGCGTTAGGAAGATCCTCTGGAGGAGGAAATGGCAACTCAATCCAGTATTCTTTCCTGAAAAAGCCCATGGACAGAGGAGCCTGGAGGGTTACAGTCTATGGGGTTGGAGAGAGTTGGACATGACTGGGCAACCAAGCAAATAATATGAATTATGTTTCTGTGGACTCATAGTTTCTTCATGACAAGAGTACTGTAGTGAGACAAAATATATTACTGTACAATGTATAACTTTGGCTAATAGGACTGGAAAAGCACACTAGAGGTAAATGTCCTTTCTGCATCGGGATAGTGCAGTTACATTGTCTTATCACGTATCTTCATGCTGTTCTAGGATCCAGTGGTATTTAGCGCAAGGGGAACAGGTGATGGCAGCATAACAGGCAAATGTGATGAAGATGTAGGCACGGTGAAGTGTCAAGGAGGCCACTGCGTGATGCTGGGGCTCTGTTGGACTGGCTGATTTCAAGGTGTTTTTAATAGAACATTAATAATTCTGTTTGACATCTCTCTGTGATAGACACACTACAAACTTGGTCCACGAATCCTTCCACTTAATTTTAAATTACCTTACTGCCACTGGAGCATTTTGAAACCGGGTACTGTAAGAACCTATGTCTTGACTTCCCACCCATCCACACTCCAGTGGGTCTCTAGGCACACCATGAGCAAAATTTTGAGCTCAGATGACACTTCATCCTCAGCAGCACTTGGAGGAGAAAACTGGCAAATGGGGCAAATATTCTGGTCCCTCTCCAAAATCTCTGCCTCCTATCTTGCATACGCCATCGTTTCACCAAATAAAGCTCATCTCATAGTCCAAGAGCCATAAAAATTCAAAACTGAAAACTACTAGTCACTTAGTTGTGTCCGACTCTTTGCAACTCCATGGGCTGTAGCCCACCAGGCTCCTCTGTCCATGGGATTCTCCAGGCAGTAATACTGGAGTGGGTTACCATTTCCTTCTCCAGCGGATCTTCCCAACCCAGGGATCAAACCCAGGACTCCTGCTTTGCAGGCAGACCTTTCACCATCTGAGCCACCAGTAGTGGTGTTAGTCATGCCTGACTCTTTGCGACCCCACGGACTGTAGCCCTCCAGGCTCCTCTGTCCATATAATTCTCCAGGCAAGCATACTGGAGTGGATTGCCATTCCCTTCTCCAGAGGATCTTCTCAACCTAGGGACTGAACCCGGGTCTCCCGCACTGCAAGCAGATTCTTTACCGTGTGAGCTACAGGGAAGATCTGAGCCACTGAGAAGGTATAAATATTCCAGTCTGGACTTAAAACACCTTGTTTATCTGGCCTTCTCTGCATCGGAATAACCTAGACAAAGTGGACCTGGCATTGTCATCCCTGCCATTTCTCCCTTGCAGCTCTTTTAACCTGAGAGAAGTGGGCAGACATCATTTGAGTTTTTCAGGTGCCATTTTTCTCCTCGGTTACTTAAAATGAATGCCAGTTTCATTGGTTTGTTCTTCTTCCTTCCCATTCTTGTTTCATTTTTGTTATTTGTTCTAATTTAATTTGAAATGCCTAGCATCTGACTGTAATTGGGTGGGGATGCTCGGGAGACTTCCAGCAAGAGCGGGTCTCCTCAAAAGGGTCTTTTGGACACAACAGAATGAGCCTTTATTTAGTATCCCAGAAATAACAAAACTGGGAGCGAGCAAGACTGCAGCACCTGTGCTTTCAAGCAGCAGAAACTTAGTGAAACACCCCTGTCCCTTGGGTGTGAACAGACCGCCCCTTGGCTCAGTCATCCTGCCATGTCCCTGGCTGCCGGCTCTCTGGGCCAACAGAAACGAGCATAACAAAACCTACAGGAAAGTGTCAACAGAAAGCCTCTCTAGGAGCCCAGCTTTTGGAAATGGGACTGGATTTACAGTCCATACAAAGGCTCTGGGCAAGGTTTCACTGGCTGTGGCCTCGTACCCACCACTGCGACTTCTGTCCATGAGGTGGGACAGGTGGCTTACAAGGCACACATGATCTATTTCTTCCATGTTTTCTGTCTATCAAATGAAGATTTGGGGAAAGGAATAAAATCTGGATTTTGCAGAGAATCACTTGGGTTTACATTCCAGCTTTATAGCCTGAAAAAAATGATTCTAACCCTCAGTTTCTCCCTTGATTAAACTGGGGATAGCAATGTTTCCCTCTCTTATTGTGGTGATCAAATGAAATACAGAGATGTGTTAACACTGAGAAGAATATCACAGTGTTTATACCACCATAGCTTGGTGTATGGTACCAATGAAACCACAGTTTTAATGTGCTTGAAAAATAGGGAAGCCCTGTAGAAATATAAGATATCACTATCTTCTGTATTATTATTAGCATTGCATATTTATTAGGTCATTTTTTTCTACAACAGAAAAGGGTGATTATCATCATCTCCAAGTTCAAGCCTCGAACTACCACCCCTAGACCTTCTTTGCTCTTGCAAAAGAGGAGACAGCTCATGTCTGCTCCCTTGCTTTGCAGAGTAGCTCCATAAGAGGTGATCGATGGCAGCATCCCCGGGGTCCTTCCTACTGCAAATATTACATATAATTATCATAAGTATTTAATGCTCATGTGTTGTAAGTTTCCAGAGAGGGTTAAGAGAAAGCCAAAAGTTCCTGATGCTCTGTGGTTCAGTTCTTGCAAGAGAGAAGCACGATGAAGCGAGAAATGGAAAGCTCTAACCTGTTGGACCATAACCAGTGACCAGCTTTTCAGGGTGTGGAGATATTTGCTTTTCTGTAGTCATTACTCAGATAGATTTTTGGTGAATACTGTTGCTTCATTCTGCCACAAAATTCTGCCTAAGACTTGTATTGATGAGACTCCTTAGGAAATCGAGGGAGAGCAGAGGAGGAAGGAAGAGAAGTGATAAAAATCTATGGCCCAGTTATGTTTGTTCACTTTATCCCTAGCTTTTAACCCAGAGGCTGGCAGGGGCTGGCTTTGTTGAGCTTTGCATGATTGAAAGTAATTGTGAAAGACTGTGATCATGCCATTCTTTTTTTTTTTTTTTAAACTAACTCCCTTGAAAGTGAAAGTCGCTCAGTCATGTCTGACTGTTTGCGACCCCATGGTATGTACCACAGTGTCAAACAGAGTGAGCACCCAGTGCTTTTTTATGTTTCCAAAACACTTGTCATAATATCTGACCCTCACCCTTAAAATAGAGGTCACCATGGAACACTGAGAAGAGTTTCTTGAGCTACTACATTCAAATAAAAATTAATCTACAAGATAAATAAACAAACCTTAAAGAAATAAAGTATAGGATCCTGGAGGTGTTGCAATGTCTAGACCATGGGCAGAACACAGTGGGGCAAGTTACTGGCAGCCTGTGGCGTAACCAAACCATTGAGACCTTTTCCATCTTTATGGGAAGAGGGTAGTGTTCTGAAGCCCAGACTGCAGCCTGAATTGCCTGGCATCCAGGAAGTTTCCCATCTGCCTTTGCAACACACTTTGTGTGGAGAGTGGAGAAGCAGAAAGTAGAAGTCACTGAAGCTCTATGAGCCTCTGCATCCTCATCTATAAGATGGGCTAGAGCTTTCTGAGGCCCAAAATTGCACAAAATGAAGGAGAAAATGTAGATTAAGCATGGTGACTGCAGCCATGAAATTAAAAGACACTTGCTCCTTGGAAGAAAAGCTATGACCAACCTAGACCGCATATTAAAAAACAGAGACATTATTTTGCCAACAAAGGTCTGTCTAGTCAGAGCTATAGTTTTTCCAGTGGTCATATGTGCTGTGAGAGCTGGACCATAAAGAAACCTGAGCGCTGAAGAGTTGATGCTTTCGAACTGTTGTTTCGGAGAAGACTCTTGAGAAGTCCCTTGGACTGCAAGGAGATTAAACCAGTCAGTCCTAAAGGAAACCAGTTCAGTATATTCATTGGAAGGACTGATGCTGAAGCTGAAACTCCAATACTTTGGCCACCTGATGCAAAGAGCTGACTCATTGAAAAAGACCCTGATGCTAGGAAAGATTGAGGGCGGGAGGAGAAGGGGATGACAGAGGATGAGATGGTTGGATGGCATCACCGACTCAATGGACATGAGTTTGACCAAGCTCCAGGGATTCATGATGGTCAGGGAAGCCTGGCATGCGGCAATCCATGGGGTTGCAAAGAGTCAGACATGACTGAGTGACTGAGCTGAAGCATCATCCTAGTACCTGGCTCCAAGGAAGCACTCAACAAAAGGGAGCAGTTTTTCTTAGGAGGAAGCACAAAACTCTTGTCTTTGGAGAGGACCTCTTCTCCCTCCCTGTCTCTTCCTTCTAGCCTTTGGGGCATTTCTGTAGTAACTGGCTGCTGGGGCTTGGCATCTATCTGTAGAGAAATACAGTTTTTTCGTGAAAGGGCTCTGAGGTGGTGGTGAGAGGCATTTATTAGTGATCTAAAGCAACATAAGTTGCCTCTGGTGTTTATTGACTGTTTCTAGCTGGAGGCACAGAAATGCACCAGCACTAAAGGGTGAGTTACTGTTGGTTGCTACTCACTGGACCAGCAGGGACTTGGCGAGCTCTTGGAGGACAGTGTGTCTTGCATCAATCAACAGTGACCCCTCTGGCTGAATATGTACAGGCATAAAGAGGTTCCTAAATTAGCCTCTGTTCTCCTTAGCTGGATGGATGGAAGATGAAATGCAGTCACTGGAGTGGGAGAAAATGTGTGTGGTGCAAGACTGAGCTGTACCCTGGAAGTTCAGGCTGATCTGTGGCTCCCAAAACAAAATACACACACACACACACACACACTTAATAAGCTGACATCATGGGAGATGAGGCAGGGAATGGAAGATGTGGGGAAAAAAGAGTATGGACAGAGGGAAGAATACCCAGAGCAACGTGTTTGATGAATGAATTAAAATAGAGCAGGAATGGCTTAGGACTAACTCCA
>SJYX01011479.1:0-55275 GCA_006410675.1 Oreotragus oreotragus
CGTGCTGCGATTCATGGGGTCGCAAAGAGTCGGACACGACTGAGCGACTGAACTGAACTGAATATTGCTTTCTGAGCTTGGTTGTACTTTGGTTGTATAGAAGACTGTGTTTCTTTTGGAAAGATAGAAACTGGGGGAAGTGAGAATGATGAATCATCAGTTCTGCAGTTACTGCTTACATGTTTAAAAGAGAATAATGATAAAATTATATATACATGTGTGTAAAGAAAGAGGTGGAATAAAGGTGATAAAATATTAATAATTTGGAACTCTGAGTAAAGAGAATGTGGGAGTTCTCTATACATGTCTTGAAATTTTTCTGTATGTTTGAAGTAATTTAAAAATAAATCATTGACTTCTATTTGTGACCAAGATGGAATAAGCCGGATCAAATTTACCTTCTTATCTTAAACAACTGCCAAGGCAGCTTGAATCTGTAGGATAAAGTACCTGGGTCAGAGGAGAAAGATGCATAAAGAAGACTTCTGAGGTGTGCAGAGGGTTCCTTTTGACCATTCAGCAGAGACTGATCGGCTTACGTGAATGAGAAAACTGTCCAAGATTGGAGAAAACATTAACAAAAGAGTATTCAACACTTGCGCTTCCCTGGTAGCTTAGCCAATAAAGAATCTGCCTGCAATGCAGGAGACTCTGGTTCGATTCCTGGGTCGGGAAGATCCCCTGAAGAAGGGATAGGCTACCCATTCCAGTATCCTTGGGCTTCTCTGGTGGCTCAGACAGTAAAGAATCCGCCTGCAGTGCAGGAGACGGGTTTGATTCTTGGGTTGGGAAGATCCCCTGGAAGAGGGCCTGGCAACCCCCTCCAGTATTCCTGCCAGGAAAATCCCATGGGTAGAGCCTGGCAGGCTACAGTTCATGGGGTCACAAAGAGCCTGACATGATTAAGCAACTAAACACAGCATTCAGCACTCGCCAAGGACCAGTAATAGTGTCTGTTCCCACCAGCCCGACTGTAAAATGTCATAATTCATGAGGTATTGGGTATAGAGTATTTAGAAGAGTCTTGCCTCAGTACTAAGGGACACATTACCAAGACTAAATGCAGCGCTAGTCTAGGCTAACATGTCTTAAAAAGCAAGGCCCAGTAGGATCAAAATTTTTCCGAGAAACTCAACTGTGTATCAGAACAAAGCTTAAGAATATTTATAGGTATACAGAAATATTCAGGAGCCAGCAAGGTAAAATCACAATGTCTGGCATCCAATAAAAGAATAACAGACTATCTTAAGAAGCAGAAAAATGTAATCTATAATAAGGAGAATAATCAATCAATGAAAACCTACATAGAACTGAAACAGATATTAGAATCAACAGAAACAGACATGAAAAGAATAATTTTAGCTATATTCTGAAAGCCTCCAAATAGAGATATAGAACATATGAAAACAAATACAAAAAAATCAAATAACTCAAGCTAAAAGCTACAATGTCTGAGATTAAAAAATTCACTGGATGGAATTAATAGTAGATTAGACATTACAGATGAAAAAATTAGTGAATTTGTAAACACAGCAATAGAAGCAATAAGAGATGAAATGCAAAATGAAAATGATGAGCTTCAGTAGCTTTGAGACAACTTTTAACATCCTAATATACTGTAACCTGAGTCCCCAAATGAGAGGTTGGTGAGAGAAAAAATATAGTTGGAGAAATGACTGGAAAATTCCAAATTTGATGACCTCTGAAAACTACGTATCTGAGAATCCCAATGAACTTCAAGCACAAGAGACGTAAAGAAAACACACAATGAAGGAAGGTGTTGTTGTACAGTCACTCAGTGGGGTCTGACTGTTTGCAACCCCATGTACTGCAGCATGTCAGGCTCCCCTGTCCTTCACCATTTCCCAGGGAAAGGAAAGGGTGAGATGAATTGAGAGAGTAGCATTGAAACATATACATTACCATACGTAAAATAGACAGCCAGTGGGAATTTGCCATATTGATGCAGGGAGCTCAAATCTGGTGCTCTGTGACAACGTAGAGGGGTGGGATGGGGTGGGAGGCTGGAGCGAGGTTCAAGAGGGAGGGGACATATGTATATCTATGGCTGATTCATGTTGATGTATGGTAGAAACCAATGTTGTAATTGGTTTGTATTGTAATTTGTTGTCGTATTGTACTGTACTGTTGTATTGTAATTTGTTACCAATTGTATTGGTAACAATATTGTAAAGCAATTATCCTCCAATTAAAAATAAATTTAAAAAGAAAACTATACCAAGACATATGGTAATCAAATTTCTCAAAAGCAATGATAGGTAGAAAAATCTTAAAAACAGCTCCAGAAAAACTACATATTACACACAGAAGAACAAAAATAAGAAAGATAGCAAATTATCTGACACATTACAAGCAAGAAGACAATAGAGAAACATCTTCAAAATACTGAAGGAGAAATAACTAAGCCTTCTTACACTATTGGTGAGAATGTATATTGGTGCAACCACTATGGAAACCAGTATGGAAGTTCCTCAAAGAACAAAAGATCAAGTCGCCATAAGACCTAGGAATCCTACTCCTTGGCATATATCCAGATAAAAAATACAATTTGAAAAGATACATGCAGCTCTATGTTCATAGCAGCACTACTTACAATGGCCAAGACATGGAAGCAACCTAAATGTCCATCAACAGAGGAACGGATAAAGACGATGTGGTACTCATATACAGTGGAATACTACTCAGCCATAAAAAAGAACAAAATAATGCCATTTGCTGCAACATGGATACAACGAGAGATGATCGTACTAAGCAAAGTAAGTCAGAAAGGGAAAGACAAATGCCATAGGATATCACGTACCTGTGGAGTCTAAAATACGACACAAATGAACACATCTACGAAACAGAAACAGACTCACAAATACAGAGAACAGACTTGTGACTGCCCAGAGGGAAGGATGATGGGGGAGGGGAGAAAAAGACTTTTTCAATCACACAAAAGCTGAAGGAATTTATCCCCAGCAGCTCCTCAGTATAAGAAACGTTAAAGGAAGGTCTTCAAGCAGAAGGAAAATGTTACCAGATGAAAATTTGGATTTACTAAAACAATGACGAGAACCATACATGGAAATTATGAGAAAATATATGATCTATTTTTTATTATTAAATTCCTTAAAAATATTTTATGATTTAAACAAAAATTACAGTAATGTGCTATGGGGTTTATGGCATATGTATAAGTAAAATGGATAAAAACAATATCATAAAGGAGAACTGGAAGCAGAGTACAAGTATGGATGATACGGGGATTTTTCCAACAACTCTATGTCAATAACATCAACAACACAGATGAAATGGATAAGTTCCTTGAATGATACAAATTACCAAAGTTCACAAAGGAAGAAATATACAGCTTGCTTAGCATTATATATATTTAAAAAGTTGAATTTGTAGTTAAAAACCTTCTTATAAAGAGCATTCCAGATTTAAATGGCATCACTAATTAACTCCACCAAATATTTAGAGAATAAATGATACTAATTCTACACAAACTCTTCCTGAAAATTGAAGAGATGGAACTAACTTCCCATCTTATTCTGTGAGCCCACTATTACCTTAATACCAAAACCAAACAGAGACATTAATGAAATAAGAAAACTATAGGTCAGGATTCCATATGAACATACATATAAAAATTTGAAACCAAATTTTAGAAAATCAAATCCAAGCATACATGAAAGGCATGGTACATTATGATCAAGTGAGGTTCATTCCAAGATTGCAAGTCTGGCTTACTATTAAAAATCAACTGGTATAACTCATCAAATGAACACACTGAAAAAGAAAACCCATATCATCTGAATATATGCAGAGATAGCATTTGTCAAAATCCAGCATCCATTCCTGATGAAAACTTTCAGCAAACTAGGCATAGAGAGAACTTCTGCTCACTCTGATAAAGGACATCTAAGAAAAACCTACAGCCAGTATATAATACTGAATGATGAAAGACTAAATGTTTTCTCCCTAAGTTCAGAAGAATAAAAAGATGTGCCTTCTCACACTCCTATTCAAAACTGTGCTAGAGGTTTAGACAGAGCATTAAGGTAACAAAAAAAGTATCTATTTTGGAAAGGAAAAAGTAAAATTATTTCTATTTCAGAATGCATGATCATCTATGTAGAAAATCTGATAAAATATGCAAAAACACTCAGAACTTCAAATTTAGTAAGCTTGAAGGGTAAAAGATCGATATCAAAATCAGTTGTATTTCTATATTTTTCTATTAACAACCAGAAAAAGAACTTTAAAAACACTATGTGGAATACCACTAAATATGTAAAATTCTTAGGGATAAATCTGACAAAAAATTGGCAAGGCTTGTACACTAAGACCTACAAAATATTTCTGAGGGAAATGAACTTTGACCTAAATAATTGGAGAGATATAACTTATTCATAGGCCTTAAAGGTTCAATATGATGATTCTCCTTAAATTTATCTGCAGATTCAATGCAATACCAGTAAAAATCTTAGCAAGCTTTTTTTCTATTGATAGAAGCTAGAAAACTAATGCTAAAATTCATACAGGATTGCAAAAAACATTGAAAGCTCAAAACATGTTTGAAAAAGAATGTCAGAGGGTTTATATTACCTTATTATAAAGACTTTATAAGACTTGTAAAGTAATGAAGACATTGTGATATTTTTGTACATATAGACAAGTAGGTCAATGAAACAGATCAGGGAATGAAGAAATAGATCCAAATATATAACAACTGATGGATATATGGACAAAACACATGTGGACAAGTAATATCCAATGTAGGCATGGAGGCAATTCAGTGGAGGAAAATCTTGTCTTTCAGCAAATGATGCTTGAAATAAAAACTTGGATCCTTACCTAGAACCATACGAAAACAAGATTCTCAAATTAATTAACTTATAGATCATAGATTTAAATGTAAGCCTAAAACTATAAAAGTATAAAACATAGGCAAAGATATTTAGGTAGATGCAACATCACATACATAACCTAGAAAAGAAAAAAAATGGTAGTGATGAATCATTAAAAATTTCAGTGTTAAAAATGTCTCCATACTCAGCTTTACCAGTAAGTATTAAACGTGTTGGACAAAAAAAAAATCCATCCAGGAAAGTATCCTGCCCAGGTGCTCCATTTCTTCCTGCTGAAACTGCCCTGGTTCATGTCCTTTTTGAGTCCTGGTTTACAAGTTTCTTTAGTCCACATCCCCAGACCTTTCCATTAAATTCACTTCTCTACTCAGAAGCTCATTCTGTTCATTACAACCAAAAAACTTGAACTGATATGTCTCATTAAATCAGGTATTCGGATCTTTCTGTTTCCCTAGTTAGAGCAAAAGGTCTATCTCTCGATTTCAGTTGAACGAACATAATAACAAAATCTAGATGAAATGACTATGGTTTCCTCTTACAAAACTCAAATTCTTTGGGGATTACATTAGGGGTATATATTGCAATTTACTACATCCAGGCTATAATAATGGGAATAATTTGGTGGGGTCTGGAGCAGGGGGTTCTGGCTCTATGAGGTTTTATGTATCCCCAGTGCCAATCACAGTGCCTAGCACATTCTAGGCATAAAGTCAAAGAGCGCATTCACTTTATCTTTCCATCAGCATTGCTGCTATGAGGGTGTTGCACTCTGAAGGCTAAATTCTTCATTGAAAAACACTATGATGTGTTAGTTTGCCGTTGAGCTTTTGTTCCTCTGTGTCACCCACAAATCATTATCCTCACCTTGCATTCATGTTAAGGAAATTAAAGTTCTATTGCATAAACTGCCAACCACACTACCCTGGACTGTCTTTTTATGACTGAACTCTTGGTTTTACTTTCACGTGAAAAAAGTAACTGAGGTTCCCAAATACCAGACGATTTGAACTAGTACAGCAGTTTTGGCAATTTCTTTTAAAGAAGCATTAACAACATATGCCTTAAAGATTCCAAGCATCTGCTGAAAGCATTTACACTTTGCATCCTTGATCTGTGAGCAGACTGTAGAATAATCCTCTGCCACCTGAGTAGGGGTGGTGTGCCTGGATGATCTGCAGATATTATAGAGTTTGCATTTCTTGCCCTAGAATTAGCAGATGCTCTACTGCATGTAATAGAGAGCATTTCTGTTAGAAGCAGATTTTTTAATGTCTAATACATGTAACCATGTAGTCTCACTGTTTTTTGTGAGATCATTACAAATATCAAATCCCATTCAATTAGTGGGTGCATTTTGCTTCAGACCAAATGAGATATTCCTGTGACATTCCATCCAAGAAGCCCCTAAACTGCAGTGTTCAGATGGCAGTAAGCTTTTAACATGCAATATAAATTGCATCCTTCCAATCAGACCTTTGATTTTCTTTTGTGGGGTTGATAGCTCTGAACAAAGATGATTTTCAGGTAGTAGATTCAATGCTAATAATCCCATGAGGTCATCAAAGAAAGTAGCAGGCCAGGCTCCTTTGTCCATGGGGATTCTCCAGGCAAGAATACTGAAGTGTGTTGCCATTCCATTCTCCAGGGGATCTTCCCAACCCAGGGATTGAACCTGGGTCTTCTATATTGCAGGCAGGTTCTTTACCATCTGAGCCACCAGGGAAGCCAGAATAATCTCCTGAGTTCATCAAAGAATCTAGTCTTATGTGAAGCTGAACACTTCTTACTGTGATAAATGTTGGAATCCCAGAAATGGTCAGAAAAACAGTAGACATATATTGAAGAGGAAGCAATTTTTGTTTCATGATAATTTAAAGTCCTCCCTGGTCATAGAAATTCCAGAAACCAGGATTAATGATATCAAGCTTGTTCATATGTCTTCAGACTGTCATTTAAAAAATGCACAGGTTCCAGGGTTTGATTGTAAGTATTTTTAATGAATGGAATATTAAAATATTCACTGAACCATACCAATCATTCTGGACACTGGATTTGTGTTGTCTGTCTTCTAGTTGTACTTAAGAGGACATTTGTGTCCTCAGAAAAGATATTGAACATCTGCAAGTATTATAGATAGAACTTGACTTCTTCAAAACTCCTCTGATTTCCTCCATCTTTCCCATAGCCTAAATTTACTGCATCCTGCAAGGTCAGGAAAACAACTGGACCAAGTTTTCCCTCCTTTCTTCCAACCCCACCTTCATCGGCTTCTATATTCTTTGGCATGTATAACAATAATAGTTCTTTATTTACCAAGTATATTTTAAGCCATCAACATATAGAAGCTGCTCTTCTGAACCTCCTATGGCAGCAGTTCCTTAGAATTGCCAAAAAAAGGGCCATCTGTTGTCTCAGCTATCTGTGGAGCTGGAGTGAAGGCTTAACTTAATGCTCTTCAGCAGAGCAATAGGAAAACATCCATCACCCAGTGACAGGTTAGCTCGTCTGCCCCAACGAACGGATGTCTGCAATTGCACACATTAAGGAAACACAGTTGCTCACCCTTAGGATACAATAAAATCTCAGAACTTCAAGAAACTAAGGACTAACTGCAAAGAGGCCAGATTCTTGCAGAACGCAAAAGCTATTTCCTAATTGTATATCTGGTGCATTCCACATTCACATCCAGCTCTCTGGCTTTGGTATTACTGACTGGGTGGTTGCTAAGGGGTCCTTGATGTGTCAGGCCTTTCCATTGTTGAAGTAGAATAAGTAAAATGACTCTGATTGCTTGCCCTGGGGGGAGGCAAGCTGGCTTTGCCTGTCCACATAGAACCCCTGGGATAGAGGGGAAAGCAGTCCCTATGACAGAAGGTATGCAGGCAGGATTTCCAGGCAGCAGGTTAGTTTGGGGCACTTTCCTCTTATCTCTGGCACTCATACCGCCTCTCCTCTTCTCATTTGCCCAGAAATTAGAAGTCTTCATACTGGATCTTCTTTAATTTCCCATCACTGAACCTAGAAACCTACATTTTCCCTCTCTCTCTCAATAATTAAATTTATTTATTTATTATTTTTTTAATGTATTTATTTTTAATTGAAGGATAATTGCTCTACAATATTGTGCTGGTTTCTGCCAAACATCAACATGAATCAGCCATAGGTATACCTACATCCCCTCTTTCTTGACCCTCCCTCCCAATCTCACTCTTCTAGGTTGTTACAGAGCCCTGGTTTGAGTTCCCTGAGTCACACAGCAAATTCCCATTGGCTATTTATTTTATATATGGTAATGTATATGTAGAAACCTGTTTTTATTCACACTCATTCTTTCCACCTTATAAAAAATAAGTACNGGAAGCAATTTTTGTTTCATGATAATTTAAAGTCCTCCCTGGTCATAGAAATTCCAGAAACCAGGATTAATGATATCAAGCTTGTTCATATGTCTTCAGACTGTCATTTAAAAAATGCACAGGTTCCAGGGTTTGATTGTAAGTATTTTTAATGAATGGAATATTAAAATATTCACTGAACCATACCAATCATTCTGGACACTGGATTTGTGTTGTCTGTCTTCTAGTTGTACTTAAGAGGACATTTGTGTCCTCAGAAAAGATATTGAACATCTGCAAGTATTATAGATAGAACTTGACTTCTTCAAAACTCCTCTGATTTCCTCCATCTTTCCCATAGCCTAAATTTACTGCATCCTGCAAGGTCAGGAAAACAACTGGACCAAGTTTTCCCTCCTTTCTTCCAACCCCACCTTCATCGGCTTCTATATTCTTTGGCATGTATAACAATAATAGTTCTTTATTTACCAAGTATATTTTAAGCCATCAACATATAGAAGCTGCTCTTCTGAACCTCCTATGGCAGCAGTTCCTTAGAATTGCCAGAAAAAGGGCCATCTGTTGTCTCAGCTATCTGTGGAGCTGGAGTGAAGGCTTAACTTAATGCTCTTCAGCAGAGCAATAGGAAAACATCCATCACCCAGTGACAGGTTAGCTCGTCTGCCCCAACGAACGGATGTCTGCAATTGCACACATTAAGGAAACACAGTTGCTCACCCTTAGGATACAATAAAATCTCAGAACTTCAAGAAACTAAGGACTAACTGCAAAGAGGCCAGATTCTTGCAGAACGCAAAAGCTATTTCCTAATTGTATATCTGGTGCATTCCACATTCACATCCAGCTCTCTGGCTTTGGTATTACTGACTGGGTGGTTGCTAAGGGGTCCTTGATGTGTCAGGCCTTTCCATTGTTGAAGTAGAATAAGTAAAATGACTCTGATTGCTTGCCCTGGGGGGAGGCAAGCTGGCTTTGCCTGTCCACATAGAACCCCTGGGATAGAGGGGAAAGCAGTCCCTATGACAGAAGGTATGCAGGCAGGATTTCCAGGCAGCAGGTTAGTTTGGGGCACTTTCCTCTTATCTCTGGCACTCATACCGCCTCTCCTCTTCTCATTTGCCCAGAAATTAGAAGTCTTCATACTGGATCTTCTTTAATTTCCCATCACTGAACCTAGAAACCTACATTTTCCCTCTCTCTCAATAATTAAATTTATTTATCTATTATTTTTTAAAATGTATTTATTTTTAATTGAAGGATAATTGCTCTACAATATTGTGCTGGTTTCTGCCAAACATCAACATGAATCAGCCATAGGTATACCTACATCCCCTCTTTCTTGACCCTCCCTCCCAATCTCACTCTTCTAGGTTGTTACAGAGCCCTGGTTTGAGTTCCCTGAGTCACACAGCAAATTCCCATTGGCTATTTATTTTATATATGGTAATGTATATGTAGAAACCTGTTTTTATTCACACTCATTCTTTCCACCTTATAAAAAATAAGTACTGCTGAACTTCCCTGGTGGTCTAACGGATAAAAGTCTGCCTGTCAATGCAGGTGACACCGGTTGGACCCCTGATCTGGGAAGACTCCACATGCTGCAACTGAGCCCATGTGCCACAAGCACTGAGTCCACGCTCCAGAATCCAGGAGCCAGAACAGGATAAACAGCCACAATGAGAAGCCCATGCACTGCACCTAGAGAAATGCTGTGCTCAGCAAGGAGTTCAGTTCAGTGCAGTCGCTCAGTTGTGTCTGACTCCTTGTGACCCCATGAATCACAGCACGCCAGGCCTCCCTGTCCATCGCCATCTCCCGGAGTTCACTCAGACTCACGTCCATGGAGTCAGTGATGCCATCCAGCCATCTCATCCTCGGTCGTCCCCTTCTCCTCCTGCCCCCAACCCCTCCCAGCATCAGAGTCTTTTCCAATGAGTCAACTCTTCGCATGAGGTGGCCAAAGTACTGGAGTTTCAGCTTTAGCATCATTCCTTCCAAAGAAATCCCAGGGTTGATCTCCTTCAGAATGGACTAGTTGGATCTCCTTGCAGTCCAAGGGACTTACAAGAGTCTTCTCCAGCACCACAGTTCAAACGCATCAATTCTTCGGCACTCAGCTTTCTTCACAGTCCAACTCTTAGATCCATACATGACCACTGGAAAAACCATAGCCTTGACTAGGCAGACCTTAGTCGGCAAAGTAATGTCTCTGCTTTTGAATATGCTATCTAGGTTGGTCATAACTTTTCTTCCAAGGAGTAAGCGTGTTTTAATTTCATGGCTGCAGTCACTATCTGCAGTGATTTTGGAGCACCCCAAAATAAAGTCTTATACTGTTTCCACTGTTTCCCCATCTATTTCCCATGAAGTGATGGGACCAGATACCATGATCTTAGTTTTCTGAATGTTGAGCTTTAAGCCAACTTTCTCACTCTCCTCTTTCGCTCAGCAATGAAGCAGACTGGAAAAAAAAAAAAAAAAGCACTACCAATATTTATTAAGCATTTATCACGTACCAGGAAGTGTCTTGAGTACTTTCCTGGTATAAACTCAATTAATGGTCAAGCAGCTGTATGAGATATGCAACTGTATGATCAACAAAATGTTGATGAAGCCACTCCAGGGCAGAGTCCCAGCAGTCACACAGCTGGGAGGTCGCAGAGCCAGGCTTCAAGCAAAAGTATAATGACCGCAGACCCCATCTTCCCACTGTTGACGCACACCTTTCCCTGTGTGCTCATGTCATCCTTCTGGAAAGATGATTAAGTGTTCACACTGTGCCAGGTAGTGGGCTAGGTTCTGGGGATAGAATGGTACACAGAAACAGGTATTAAAGAAATAGACACACTATTTCATATGTAATGAATGACAATGAGAAAAAGGAACACAAAACTAGGAGCATGTATAATAAAAGGATGGTGACCTAATCGAGGAGATTAGAGAAGGCGTCCCAGAAGAAGGGATCTTTATGCTGGACAATGGAGGGTGGATAGGAGTTATCTTGGGGAAGAGGAGCAAGAGTAGTCATTACGAAGGAAAACAGATGTTTTCCTTGGTCTTAGACTGTTCTTCCTGGTTAAGATGAGACCACCAGCTCATGGTTGGCTCATCTGGAGGCTAGGCTCTCACTATTTTTGGATGAGGAACATGTAAGCCATTTCCTGGATGTATTCCTTTGGCTGTAAGTCATTTTGTTATACAAGATTTTATATACTTTGGAAATTTTAATATTTTCATGAATATGTAAAAATACATACTATAAATATATGTATACACATGCATGCATGTGTATGTATGTGCATATGTGTGTATCTCCATCCCAAAGCAGGAAACCAGAAAGCCAACCCTGAGACATTAAGAAATGTCATGGTAGAGAGCTATGAACTAGCAGCCAGAAGATCATGATTTACTACTGGCTCAGCCATTAGCAATCTGGGTGACCTGGCCTTTGGTTTCTTGTCTGTAAGACAGAGATATACTCACCTTGGTTTAGTCCCCACAGTCGTGGCAAGGATTCAGTGATATAACCTACAGAGGGAAACAAGCTTTGAAAACATTGCTATGTTTTAGCTAGGAGCTTTGGAAAATGCTGGTTTAGTGGAGATTCCAGGGAAGTTTGCTTCAGTTTCTTCTGCATTATTTGATTTCTTGCTGCAAAAAGAAAAAATGTTAGTGCTTTGTGAACCAGGATTTCGGAGCCCTAAACTTCCTTAACAAGTACAGCACACATTCCCAAGGGTATATCGTACACACTCCCCTTTTAACAACTTCACATTTCACTTTAATGCTCAGTGTTTCTGCCTCAAAATGAATGCCACCCTGAGACTGGTGTTGGCTGAGTATCCCATGATGGTCTTAGTTCATTTTGTGTCAGTGATTAACGCAGCTGAAGTTGGAAAAGGAGGAGAACGCTGTTCTGCTTGATAAAAATAAAATACATTCTTTCAATAAAGAGAGGGAATGAATAGAAAGTGATCGACTAGGGAGCAGGAGGGTGGTCTTAGACTGCAGAAGGGAATTTAAAGTTTGGCATTGGACACCATTGGCTTCCACATCTAGATGTGACATACTGAATTGTGTGACTTGGATACACACACACACATACGCATGCACACATGCATGCATATACATACACACATATGCTTATGTCTCTGTAGAGATATCATTGCATGAATAGGTGAATATGTGTAAATATATTCATAACTCACACCTTATAGAGTTTGGTGGGCTCTGAATTATACCAGTGTACAGCTTCATACTTTAAGATGATCTTTCTGTTATTTTAAGAAATCAAAATTTTTATCTAGTCAAAATTTATCTCTATTGTTTTAAGATAGGAGTTTTAGTTGTAAGCAGCCAACAGGAAGTCATTCTAGGAGAAGAATTTATTAAAAGGCTTTAGACTGGCTCCTGGCTTTGCCAGGTAACTTAGAGTACATGATTCTCAACTCCACAGCCAGAAACAGTGCCCAGAATCAAACCGTGGGACTGCTCCAGGCAGGACGGTACAGTGATGTGTGACCCCAGACTCTGCAGCTGGCTCGCCTTAGGCTGCCACCTCTGAGAACTGGACGCTGCCTCTGGCACCCCCACCCCCGCTGGCCCAGCGCCTTGGTCACCTTGCAGCTACTGCCACTGCCAGGCTCTTCCTCGCCATCCAAGCTCCTTGCATCATGAATTCCAGATTCTCAGTCTGTGATGGATGTGTCTGATTGCAGAAGCCCGGGTCACACGCTTGGGCCCTCACTGTAGAGAAATCTGGGGAACAATGAATAGACAGCATTCTCAGTTTCTTTGCTGCTTCATAACATGGCCTCCCACCAAGAATTTTAATGTGGGGAAGTTTGCCAGGATGGGTAAGGAGTTTAAATACTTGCTGGGCAACCAAAAAGAATGACATATGTCCACTGTGACAGAGCAGTGCTAACAGCTGCCAACTCCAAATTCAGAGGGTTGAGCCTGGCTTTCTTCCCTAAGAAACTCTTAGAGAGAAAGAATCGCCGAGATGAGTTCTTGGGGTCAGGAACAGTTGCAATCTCTCAGGAACATCCTGAAACATAACAACAGTAAGTCAGGAATACACTTGAGTACGGGGTCTGACTTCTGATCTTTGAGAGTACATACATAGATAAATGCCTAAGAATTTCAAATCTAATATTTGTTGTTTCATTAAAAAAGAAAGTATTTATCACACATGAAGACCACTTCAAACTTTAGAATCTTACAGATTTAACTGCTTATTAGAATTTATAATGGAGAAGGCAATGGCACCCCACTCCAGTACTCTTGCCTGGAAAATCCCATGGACGGAGGAGCCTGGTGGGCTGCAGTCCATGGGGTCGCTAAGTATCAGACATGACTGAGCGACTTCACTTTCACTTTTCACTTTCATGCACTGGAGAAGGAAATGGCAACCCACTCCAGTGTTCTTGCCTGGAGAATCCCAGGGATGGGGAAGCCTGGTAGGTCTATGTGGTAGCACAGAGTCGGACACGACTGAAGCAACTTAGCAGCAGCAGCAGCAGAATTTATAAACTCCAGGAGATAGTGAAGGCCAGGGAAGCCTGGTGTGCTGCAGTCCATGGGATTGCAGAGTTAGTCAAAACTTAGTGACTGAACAACAACACCGCTAATGATTTAGAAATGATAATAATTACACTTATAAACTGGGCTTTCCAGGCAGGTAAAGAACCCACCTGCTAATGCAGAAGACATAAGGAACATAGGTTCGATCCCTGACTCAGAAAGATCCCCTGGAGGAGGACATGGCTGCCCACTCCAGTATCCCTGCCTGGAGAGTCCCCATGGACAGAGGAGCCTAGGGGGCTACAATCCATTAGGTCACACAGAGTTGGACACAACTCAAGCCACTTAGCATGCACAGTTATAAATAAATGTTTGTGCTATATAATTGAATTCTTCCTGCCTTAAAAATGATTGCAAATGATATATTTAATTCAGAAACTGAAGTTGTTTCTTTGAACACTGTTATTGTCGTTCACTCGGTAAGTCATGTCCAGCTCTTTGCGACCCCATGGACTGCAGCACACCAGGCCTCCCTGTCAAGGAAAAAAACTCTTTGAACATTAAATAAAGCTATATTCAGAGTTTCAAAACAGAAAAGGAGAAAGCAATACAGTATAGCTATTTCCATGATGGCTTAAACAATAGACACCCCAATAAAGGAGAACCACTGATACAAAGCATGTGATACATTTTATTTGAACTATCAAAACATCTCTTGCTTTTCTTTCCCCAAAAAAACAATATTTCAGAAATGACCCATCTACTGTCTCCAGGAGGAGGTGATTTTTTATCCAAAGGCCATTTGGTTTCCTCAAGTTCATGAACTGAGCACTTCTGATGGGCTGAGGAACTTCCTGCCTTCCACTGTTCTAAGAGGGTGACAAACTCCTTTGGTGAGCTGTAAAAAGTTCCTAGTCCTTCCATGAAGTTGGCTATTCTATAGGTCAAGAGAAGAAGGCCTATCACCTCTGGAATCGTCATGTCTTAGAGCAGGGGTCCCTAACTCCCAGGGTGACAGACTGCTACCAGTTCATGGCCTGTTAGGAACTGGGCCACACAGCAGGAGGTGAGTGGCCAGCTGGTGAACTAGTGAAGCTTCATCTGTATTTACAGCTTCTCCCCATCACTGAGCTTTGCCTCCTGTCAGATCAGTGGTGGCATTAGATTCTCATAGGAGCATGTGACTGTAAGCCTACAGTCAAGGTTGGAATATCCTGAGATTGTCACAACATGGAAATGTTTGTTTCTATTCTAACTTTATTTTTATTTTGCAAATAACAAATATAATGCATAAATACAATAAATCTAATGTGCTTGAATCTTCCTGAAACCTTTCCCCATGGAAAAACTGTCTTCCACAAAACTGGTCCCTGGTGCCAAAAAGGTTGGGGACTGCTGTCTTAGACCATCTGTAGTAGTTGCTCACTATTCTTAAGGAAAAAAGGTGGGGGAGGGGAGCGGACAACAGCTTCTATGAAAGTAGTAGTTATGCTCTAACCACCCGGAGCCCCCTCCTCGACACTACTGAGGAAGTATGGTTGGGTGAGGGGTCTTGGTGAAACGAACCTCTGTGAAGGCCCAGCTCGGGCGGACCCACCGTGTCCTCGTGCCAAGGCCTTCCCAGAAGGAGTCTGTAGAGGATTTAAGTCTCTGAGTGTGGAAAGCTGGTTGGGAGCCAGCACGCCTTCTCTGGAGGCAGAGAAACAAGGGGGCGCAGTATCAAACAGCCTTTCTTTCTTTACCCAGTCTCCATTCAAACTTTAGAAAAAAATTTTAATATCAGTTTTAACATCCCACAATTGCAGAGCGACCACCTGTCACCTCTCACCACAGATCAACAACCGCGGTTCCCCCAGTGCCTCTGGCAGAAGGTCTTGCTTGCAGAGGAAGCAATTCAGCGGGCCTTTGGAAGGCAGCCGAGCAGCAGCAGGAGGCCTATTAAATCCACAATTTTAGACTCTCGGGGTGGGCATTTTCTCGTGGCGTATTAAGTAACACACCTACTCAAGTTACTGTGTGAACTCAGTGGACAGCTGCCCTTTCAGTGAGAAGCAAAGGCTTGCACTGCACTCTGCCCCCCCACCCCCACCCCCTAAGTTCAAGCATAGACCCTTGAGAGAGGAATGCACGGGAAAGAACAGAGAAAATGGAAGAAAATCTGAATGAAGATTCCACCCATCAGGAGTTCCCCACTAATGGAGGACTCCCAGTGCTCAGGGTTCACCCCAGAGTCACAATGAAAGAAAGACTACATTGACCCTAAGCCAAGATGGAGGCAGCCAGGAAGATCCAGTCAAAACGAAAATGGCCTCTATCTTCCTGCTTCTCCTGGAAGTAATGCCTGAGGCAGGATGGAAAACGGTGGTTTGGAGGAAAGATTTTGAAGTCAGAAATCCATGGATCCACATTCCTTAAAGAATTGGTGTGACCTTGCACATGTCTTGATTAATTTCTCCAAGCTTCATTTTCCTCTTTCATGATGAAAATAATACAATGTCACCTCATAAGGTTGTTGTGGGAAATAAATGAGATAGTAAATGTAAAACAGGTGATACCTACTAAGCACACACTTTATGGATCAGCTATTTTAATGTTTTCACAACTAATGGTAGACTGGTGTGGTTAAGACCGTCTTTCCTCTGCTTGGTGAATGAGCTATCTTTTCCTTTAAGGTAGGGTCACGTGCTATTCACATTTAATATTTTATTTCATAACACATTTCTATTTAATGAAAAACTTAAAAAGAAAATGTTCACTCTGTGCCTCTTGCTTTGTGAGGTAAATGCTTCCCTCATAAACTTCCTGAGATGAATTCTGAAGGATTTAAATAGAAGACTTCTCTGTGAGAGGGTAAATATAGCACCCAAAGAGGGAACCTGAGAAGGAAGGCAAGTAAAGGGAAGGAAAATGTGTGGAAATACCATTTACAGGAAGACCCCTTTCCCTCCTGTCTAGACTGAGTAATATAACGTTGACCAACACAGGGTGTCACAGAAATGCTAATGCTTAATGGAAGTGATGATCGGCCTTGAAGAGGCTTTACCTCAGCTTTTACTGTGCATGCCCTTCGCAGCAGAGTCCAACTTTCTGTGGTGAGGTTGAAGGGCATGAAATATAGATTGTCAGGCCTTCGGGGATTTTGAGGAATGAAAGGTACTTAATAAGGATAAAATTCATCCTGAGCTTATTACCTTGCCCTCTTCCATCTCAGTCTCTTGTATCATGAAGTAAGTTTGGCAAGAAAGTAGAAGAGAGAGAGAGAGAGAGAGAGTCATTTTAATGATGGAGCAGGAAGTCTGTTCCTGGGCAATTTTGGCAAGTTTGAGGATAAACAAGGAGTGAGACAATGAGACTAGCTCAGCAATTCTCCACCTTTCTCATTCCCTACCCCTTCTGAGAGCCCATTTGGTCTCTCCTATTAAGGAGAGAGCTAAGGAATAGGTTTCCTTTGTTTTACCCCAGAAAGAAAATATGCTATGAGAGGCAAGAACAGAATGTAAGAGGACACAGGAGGTGAAAATGAAGGAGGGTGAGTCAAAAGGAAAGGGGGCTTTTGGCAGATGTGTGATTTGGAAAAAAAAAAAAAAAAAACAGGAATAAGGGTGATAATGTGGAAGGAAAAGAATCAACTAATATACTTTACATCAAATTTCTGTTCAGAACTTGACAGCTCTGATTTCTTTAAACCTCTTGGAATTTCCCCACAGCCTTTCAACATATCGTGCTTCCCAGTTTGAAAACATTTGACAAAAGGGTTATGAATGAACAATAGAAAACCTCCATGCTCCAAATCTGAGATCAGAAAAGACTTTATTGCTGACATTTCTCACTTTAAAAAAGAAACCCCTTTTTTCATAGGCAACACTAACCAATGAGAACAAATTTATACTTAAAAATTTTTTCTCGTGAAAATCCTATTCCGATGCATACTCAGATCTATGGAGGAGCACGCAAGCACATGAAATATCTCCAACCACCAATTTGGAATCCTATGCATATCTTAGAATCACAGACATCTAGACTGGGGAGATACCATATAGGTGAACTCATCCAGAGTCCATCTGCTGCAGGAACCTGTATAATATCCCTATTGGATGCTAACTGAGCCTCTGCTTAATCTTCTACATAAGGGGAACTCAGTAATTCCCAAGGCAGATCATCCCTTCGTGAAAAGCTATCATGTCAGAAGATTATTTATTGAGTCAAATCTATCCCCCTCTCTTCACCCCAATGTTTATCAACTGGGTCTAGTTCTGTCCTTTATAACTTAACATCATAACTCTAAAATTAATAACATGTCTACAAAATTGCCCTTACAATATGTGCAGACAGCTCTCATTTCTCCCACTAGTGTTCTCTCTTCCAGGTAAAAAGATAGCTCCTCTTTCTGCACCCATTCCTCTGTTGATATAATTTCCAGACAATTCTCCATCTCTGTAACCCTTTCTTCCTTCACTTTCCCCACCCCTCTCTTTTAAAGGGCAAGCTTTCCTAGAAGAGCAAACACAGCGTTCTTTTCTAAGATCTGATTGGGCTTAACTATTCCCTACACATTATGGCATGTGATAGTGGACCATAAAACGTTTTATTGCTTTGCATTTGAATAGAGGATGACTGCATTTGTTAAGCAAGCTCTTTCCAAACAAGTCATAATAAAAACTTTATAGCATCCCACTTCATCACATAACTTTTTAATGCTTCTCCTTTTGTTTGGTTTTGGTTCTGGTTTTCAGTCCTTCTTCACTTTTTTCTCCCTCCTTGATGTATCAGAGTTATTCTGGAAATTCCCATGGAGAGTTTCAAGTTGGAAACCTGGTCCTAAAATGTCTTTTCCTTGAGACCCTCTCCTGGGTTTGGACTGTGAATCAGACTGTGTGGAAATAATGATGCCATCCGTGTGGTAGGGCCCAATGCAGTGCATATGGGCAGTATAAAGTCAGTTTATATATGGTTTGAAACTGTATCCCAGGGTTTGGAAAATGCAGAAGTTTATGTGATGGATATCGTGACCACACATGAGGTGTTGTGGAGATACATATGTATTTTAAAATATACATAGCTACAAGAATATACATATCTGTATATACGTATAATGGAAAGCTTAAAACTATCAAAGCTTTCAGGCAAATATTTTACAGCTATCTAATAGTGGGTATTTATAACTTAACCTCTTGACTTCAGAAGTTGAGATTTGGCCTTACAAACACCAGGTAAATACCAGCCATGATTAGTGTAGGAAATTCATGCCATTGGCACCAGATAATGAAGGAGGCCTTACTTTAAACATTTGTTCAAACGTGTAAAAGGAGGACTAACATTTTTAAAGCACCAAGACTGATTTTGAGATGCCTCTCTCTGGGATTATGATTTTAAAAACTTATTTTTGGACTTACTAAAAAAAAAAAGTGTCTATGAAAAGAGTAGGATAAGTTAAAAGCTGTAATGAATCCTTTTCCTCTTCATCACCCACACCCCCTCTCTGAAATATTATCAGTGTCTGTGGCTATGCTGGAAATCAGAAGATAAGCCAGTCAGTTTAGTTTCAGCTCAAGAGAAGGACTCTGTAAAGACTTGAAGGTATCAAATCAAGAACAGTTGGAATAGCGAGCATGATTAAAGACAGCTAACATCATTTCAGGAAGCGAAGTCTTGGAGAACTAATTTGTTGCAATTCTTTGAGGAAATCACTGCCCCTGTGAGCTGGCTGGGGGGAGGGAGATTAGAGACGGAGTTTTTCAGAAAATGCTCTACAGAATTCTCCACTGTTAGTGAAAATGTTTAAGGTCTGAAGTCATGGAAGTGCAGGACAATTGGCATATTGGACTAAAAACTGGCAAAAGGGGAGGAAAGAAAGGGTAACTATGAAGAGAAATGTGTCAGCCTTGAAAACAGTATCATAAGAAAGATCAGAAGAGAAGCTGTATTTGGCAGATGGACAGGGCTTTCCCAGGATGCCAAAGATGTCCCTCTAGAAGTTTATATAAAAGGAGTTAGGGTGGGGTAGCGGGTGGGAACTCCAGAAGGAACTGGGCCACAAGCAGACAGAGTCTTTTTTGTGGGGATTTCACCTCCACTTGGAAGGGCTCTGTATTATCATGTTCTGATTGTCAGTCTCAGCTACGCATCACAGTCCTTGCTTTCTTCCCGTCCCCCTCTTCTTTTTTTGAGACTCCAAAACAAATACACTAAGCAGTTCTCCTTGATTTAAAACTTACCATAGCATGAGCCCAGAGCAATCGAGATATATTCTAAGATGAAACTACCTTTCCCCCTTTCTGAAGTTGTTTAAAGACATAAGAGAATTCATAAAACAACATTTTATACTATACTTTCAGTGATTTAATACTCCATTGCCTAGAGAGCCACAATTCTGATTGAGGATTATAAGGCCCTTTCCACTCCATCCACCTCCAAACTTACCCCTGATCTGGCTGTTTCTCTGCTTGTTAGTGTCTTTGGCAGGGTCTAGAAAGCAAGATCAAGGTTGATCAAAATTAATTTGTTTCCAGGCCCTGAATACTTTCTACAAGACAAGGTGAAACTCTAGGGGAAAAGTTGCCAACCTTCCTTTGAGTGTTTTGCTTTGCAGGATTATAGAAAACAAACAAACAAACAAACAACCTCTGTACACATGTATGCCCCCAATAATCCCCTTCCCCATTTCTGGATAAACAGGTTTTCCCAGAGGAAGACAACCTATTAGCTCTCTGTTTTTACTTACATTAATACGTTGGAGGCAGGGGGATATCAGAAAAGTAAATTTTGATGAAGAATCTGGGGGAATGCTCTCTAGGAACCAGTGCCTCAGGAGGAAGAGAAATAATAGTATGGTGTGTGTGTGTGCTCAGCTGTGTCTGACTCTTTGTGACCCCATGGACTATAGTCCACCAGGCTCCTCTGTCCTTGGGATTTTCCTGGCAAGAATACTGGAGTGGGTTGTCATTTCCTCCTCCAGGGGATCTTCCCAACCCATGGATCAAACCGGCATCTCTTGCATCTCCTGCACTGGCGAGTGGATTCTTTACCACCGGGCCACCTGGGAAGCTCAACAGTACAGTTTAAGTCCCCTATGTATGGAGTTCTGGTCCGATAGTGCTTTCATTAAGTCCAATTTGTTGGTAAGTCCAATAAAGTTAGCCTAGGTAACCAACTAACACAATTGGCTACACAGTACTGTATTGTAATAAGTTTATTACACTTTTTGCACAAATAATACATGCAAAACAAACACAAAAAATAAAGAAAGCATTTTTAATCTTATAGTACAGCACCTTGAAAAGTACAGTAGGATAGTACGGCAGCTGGCATATAGGGACTGGCACTGAGTGAACAGGCAAGAAGAGTTACTGACTGCAGGATGGAAAGGAGGTGGGAGATGATAGAGCTGAAGGATCATCAGCAGCAGGAGATGGAGGGGAAGCTGCAATGTCACTCGAGCCTGACGTTGATGGAAAGCATATTCCATCTTTGAAAGCTCGCCACTTGAAGGTCCTTATGTAGGTGACTAACTGTGATGAGGAAAGCGGTGAATGCCAGACAGTGGAAACAGGTTGCTTGGGGTGACTGCCAAGAGCCCAGCCCCAAGGAAGGGTGTCCACGTTTGGAACATGGGAATGGCCAAACCATCCCATCTGCTGGCTGGATTAGGCCCTGGGGCCACTGTTGTGGGATCTTTGGATTAGAGCAAAAGTTTCCAAACTTTGAAATGTAGAAAAAAGTGAAGTCTCCCAATGTAGAATCTTCTCATCTACTGATTAAGAAAATTCACAAAATATTTTGACATATTATTACAGTATGTAAAAATGAGTTTTGTGATACCTGCCATGTTTGCTGCTATGAATATGAAATTGATTGTGAAGCAGATTCTCCCATAGTTTCGTGGGCCAGGTGACCAAGTCAAGAGGCAATGACCGAAGACCCGGCTTACTGGTAGAAGAGACATGAGCACAGGTGCTATGGGGGTCACATAGGAAGGCATCCAACCCAGTTTGGGAAGACTTCCCCAAAGATGTGGCAACTCAGCCAAGACTAATGTATTAGTGGCCTGTGTCCAGATTTTTGCAAATGCGGGATATTTTAAGGAAAAGAGAACAGCATGTGCAAAGGTTCTGAGGTGAGAGAACAGGTTTCCCTGCAGGAAATGAGTAGATCAGTGCAGCTAGAATAGAGTGAGGAGAAAGAAGAAGTGATGAGAGTTAAATCCAGAAAGGAATGCAAAGGACAGTCACTGGGCAATCTACATGTGTTATTCACACAGTGTCTTTACTTGGCTTTAAATTAAGGGGAGAAAACGAGTGTATAAATCTTACAGTCTCTAGCAAGAGTTGTAAGGCTCATTCAGGTTGGAGGCTCACACTCTGGGAACTAAACATACAGCAAGAGGAACAGTGTGATCCAATATCTTAGATTGCGAAGGCTGCCATAACAAAGTACTACAGATTGAGTGGCTTAAACAACAGAGATTTACTGTCTTATCGTTCCAGAGGCTTAAGTCTGAATCAAGGTGTCAGCAGGGTTGATTCCTTCTGAGCGCTGTGAAGCAGAGATCTGCTTCGCTTGTTGACAAGTGTCTTCTTATTTACACGATGTTCTCACTCTATACAGATCTGTCTTCAAATGCCTCCTTTTTATAAGGACACTAGTCATACTGGATTTGGGCTCACCCTAAAGACCCTATCTCCAAAATAAGGTCTGAGGGACTAGGTGTTAGGATTTAATCATATGAATTCAACTTACAGGGCTTCCCTGTTGGTTCAGTAATAAAGAATCCACATGCCAATGCAGGAGACATGGTTTGACACCTGGGTCAGGAAGATCCCCTGGAGAAGCATCAAATGCCTCCTTTTTATAAGGACACTAGTCATACTGGATTTGGGCTCACCCTAAAGACCCTATCTCCAAAATAAGGTCTGAGGGACTAGGTGTTAGGATTTAATCATATGAATTCAACTTACAGGGCTTCCCTGTTGGTTCAGTAATAAAGAATCCACATGCCAATGCAGGAGACATGGTTTGACACCTGGGTCAGGAAGATCCCCTGGAGAAGCAAATGGCAACCCACTCCAGTATTCTTGCCTGGGAAACCCCATGGACAGAGGAGCCTGGTGGGCTACAGTTTATGAGGTTGCAAAGAGTCGGACATGACTTAGCAACTAAACAACAACATTCAACTCATAACACTCAAGTTAGATTACTCAACGTGAGTTGGGGGACCCAGAGAATTTGGCAATTTGCGAGAGGCCCCTGAAGGGGGTGTCTGAATGTGAAGGAGGATGAAGAGACAGCTAGGAAGCAGAGGGGATGGAAGGGGGTTGCAAAGACCAGACTTGGCTCTTTCCCCACACTTGCCGCCAACTGGCCCAGCTCCATGATTCCTGACAAGCTGGCTGTACCAAGCCACAGGGAGTAATCACTGCGTTTCACAGATCAGGAGAAGGTTGAAGTCACTTCCTTTCTCTTCCTTTGCACTGTCTAACAGCCATCTTGCTAACAAAGAAGATCGTCTCCGAATGAATGCTTCCCTTTTGTCATGGGGGAGGCTAATCCAAAGTTGATTTTGACCTTGGCTCTTTGATGAGAGTCACCTAATCAGAGTGTTTCTCAAGAGAGATGTGTTCATCCAATCCTCACCTCCCAGAGCAGAGAGTCTCCGTCCTTAGAGCTCGGAGTAACTCGTGCTGTCCGAGTTATGCAGGGTCAAAAAGACCACTTAGAAATAGCTACTCATTCATTCAGTTTGGACACAAACAAATCAAATGAAACAAAGAAGGCAGATCTCAGTTCTACATGTGAAGCCCCTCAAGAGAGAGCAGTTAATGAAAACCAAACTATTTGAGGTGAATTTTGATACCATTTAAAAAGCCTTGTTTAGGTAGAGAAGAATCAAAGTTTATGTGTGCCTCGTGGGCAGTATCTTATTGTCTTGAAAAATTCTTCGGAAAATGTCAATTGATTTAAAACCTCCTATTATTCTTATTTAATTTCTAGATGTGCTCTGATGTTTTTAGAAAATTAGCCCTCATAATTAACATCCCCAGCAGTGTCCAACCAGTAGAGATTCTGGGATTGTAAGTGTGCTTTCTCCTTATTTTCAGGATCTGCTCAATTTCTCTTTTTTCCCCTTCAAATAAGAGGCGAGACTTCATTGTACCAGCGGAGCTAGAAGAAAGCAAGATTTAAGAAACTGAAGACATGGCAACTTTCTGGAAAGCAAGTAAGGTGGAATCGGTTTCTGTCCCTCTCCTGGCAACTCCCCTCTGAAGGCAAGATGAGAGAGGAGGCATTTTGGAAACGTAACTCAAGGCTGAGAAGGACCCATCTATCCTTTTAGAATGAGGAGGTAAAAGAGAAATGCTAACTGGAAGCTAATTTTCTCAGTGAAAAAGGTGTCAGAAAGGATTTGTACCCCTCCTCCTGTTCCTCAGCAAAACCTAAAGTCCATTTCTACCTCTCCACCCAGGAGTGAATTTGGAGCTATCTGGGTATGACTGTCCACGGCCATACGAGCAACTATCTGAGCGACCTGGTCTCAGGAGCCCTTTCTAATCAAAGGCACAGCCAGGTGGTGTTTCCCTGGAGGCCAGAGTTCTCCCCTTAAGGAGAAAGCAAAGGGGCAAGCTGAATAATCCCGAGGAGCCCCTCCTAAGTCTCTAGTGCTGGGAACCCTGGATGGATTTGAGACAGAATGTTTAAATTTGATCTGAAGGACCGATTGAACAATTTTCAGGATTCTCAGCTTGCAGACCGGATGTTAACTGTGGGACAGCTTTGCTGTTGTTTGTCTGAGGAGTCTGGCAGGCTACAGTGCATGAGGTCACAAAAGAGTCGGACACAACTTAGCAACAAAAAGCAACATGCTTAAATGAGCTGAATGTATGTAGGGTTGAGGACAGTGCCTGGCCCTGGTAACTAGAAGGCTACATTTTGGACAGAAGATTGCCTGGGAATAGGTCAAAACCATAAGCAGATCATTTGGGAGTTAGTTTTCCAGTCTCCTATAATAAAGTAGACATGGTTTGGATAGTGGGAGGAAGTTCTGTCTGCAAGGAATCCATAAACAAGCCAGGCCATCTTAGACTATTTGTGACAAGGATCATGCAGGAATTTGAAAGTGATACATTTTTTCCAGAAATTGATTTGGAAAAGTATAAACTTCTCCCAGAATATCCAGGTGTTCCTTCTGAGGTCCAGGAGGAAAAAGGCATTAAGTACAAATTTGAAGCATATGAAAAAAAAACAATTAATGTGAAAATGTTTTCTGATCTATTTCAAGGCTTTCTCCCCCCCACAAAAAAAACTATATATTTTTTGTTGTAGAGACTTCTGTTCACTTTACATCTATTATTTCTAAGCAATGTACTTTTATTCCCTATTAATCTTCTTTATTTTTATGGAGTACACTTGCTTTATAATAGTGTGTTGGTTTCTGCTGTAGAGCAGAGTGAATATGCTAGACATATACATATGTCCCCACTTTTTTGGATTTCCTTCCCTTAGATCACCACAGAGCATATAGTAGGTTCTCATGATTTATCTAGGGACTCCCCTGTAGATCAAATGGTAAAGAATCTGCCTGCAATGCAGGAGACCCAGGTTCTACCCCTGGGTCAGGAAGATCCCTTGGAGAAGGCAATGGCAATCTGCTCCAGTATTCTTGCCTGGAGAATCCCATGGACAGAGGACCCTGGTGAGCTACAGTCCGTGGGGTTGCAGAGTCAGGCACGACTGAGAGACTAATGCACTCATCTGGCTCTTTACATTCAAGTCTATGTAAGTCGAATTTTATGAGCTTCTCTGCAGAGTGAAGAATACTGTCCACAGAAAGTTATTTTCATCCTTATCATTTCATGAGCCATTAAAATGGTGATTGAATTACTGAGAGAAAAACTGGAACAATTGATAGTAACAATGTATGAGGGGCTTCAGTTCAGTTCAGTTCAGTTGCTCAGTCGTGTCCGACTCTTTGGGACCCCATGAATCACTGCACGCTAGGCCTGCCTGTCCACCACCAACTCCCGGACTCAGACTCAGACTCACGTCCATCGAGTCAGTGATGCCATCCAGCCATCTCATCCTCGGTCGTCCCCTTCCCCTCCTGCCCCCAATCCCTCCCAGCATCAAAGTCTCTTCCAATGAGCCAACTCTTTGCATGAGGTGGCCAAAGTACTGGAGTTTCAGCTTTAGCATCATTCCTTCCAAAGAAATCCCAGGGCTGATCTTCAGAATGGACTGGTTGGATCTCCTTGCAGTCCAAGGGACTCTCAAGAGTCTTCTCCAACACCACAGTTCAAAAGCATCAATTCTTCGGTGCTCAGCTTTTTTCACAATCCAACTCTCACATCCATACATGAGGGGCTTACCCTGTGCTAACTGTGCCGGGCTCTGTGTATATCATCCCACTGGATTCTCTTAACAACCTTGAAAGGTAGCCTTAAAAAGGCAAAATGATTTGCATCAAGTCACTCAGTTAACAGGTAGACAGAGTCTCAACCCTAAATCCATCTGACATCAAAGTAGATGCTATATTATCTTTTGTGTGGACTAACAATTTGTCAAGAGCTTAGTCATGACTGTGGGGATTCAAGATTTATGGAGCTTCTTAATCCATGTGCAGTTGAGCCTATAATTATTCACTACAGTTACACGCTATAAGGGCTTCCCAGGTGGCACTAGTAATAAAGAGCCCGCCTGCCAGTGCAGGAGACGTAAAGTGACGTGAGTTTGATCCCTAGGTCAGGAAGATCCCTTGGAGGAGGCCATGGCAACTCCCTCCAATATTCTTGCCTGAAAAATTCTATGGACAGAGGAACCTGGCAGGCTACAGTCCATAGCCTTGCAAAGAGTTGGACACCACTGAGCAACTTAACACGCACTACATACGTGTATGCTATAAAGTCACCACAAACACCAAATTAGCAAATCTTGAATCACTGCTTCCAGAGGAAATTAAGGGTCAGGTTTGTGTGAGTCTCTGATCACACCATTTTTGTCAACCGATCTATACATAATCTTGTTTCTATGTGCTTCTGTTTAAAGATACCTTATTTAAATTCTAAATTCTGAATTTAGAAAGATGGTAATGATAATCCTGTATGCGGGACAGCAAAAGAGACACAGATGTATAGAACCATCTTTTGGATGTTGTGGGAGAGGGCGATGGTGGGATGATTTGGGAGAATGGCATTGAAACATGTATATCATCATATGTAAAACAAATCATGAGTCCAGGTTCAATGGATGATACAGGATGCTCAGGGCTGGTGCACTGGGATGACCCAGAGGGAGGGGATGGGGAGGGAGGTGGGAGGAGGCTTCAGGATGGGGAACACATGTACACCTGTGGCGGATTCATGTCAATGTATGGCAAAACCAATACAATAAAAAAATAAATAAATAAAGGTACCTTATTTCGTATATGCTACAGATCCATTAACACTGAACTCCTGGCCAAAAGCACTATGACTTATTCCTGAGTGAAACTGATCTAACATACATGTTTTCCCCATAAGACACTTCATGGCTTTCCAGCACTTAGGAACAATTGGGGGAGGGGCATTTTAAAAAGCGAAATTTCCAACAAAAGGCACAATCATGCACACGTGGCAGTGATTATACCACTGACTCCCACAGTATGGAGCCAAAACAGAAGGCTCAGGGTATAGTTCTGTTTAAGCTCAGCTGGGAATATGTGTTTTGAACAAGTCAAACTTTTTGCCACTCTGTCTACGATGGTGACTGACTGCCGAATGCTCTGAATATTGATTTTAGGGTTACAAATAAATTGTAGCAAGTTGGAAAATCTGTAATTACAAAATCTATGAATAGTGTAGATTGACTCCGTCCTGACATAGTTATTAAGCTAGTCCAGGCAAAGAAATAGTACATTTCAGCAGAAAAATGAAACATTGTTCTTTCAGCCTAAATGTCTGACTGAAAAAACAAAACAAAACAAAAACAAATTATGACTAAATACATTCCTTTAGTTTTTGCTCATTTAAGTCCTCTGAGTCCAAAGGCACAAGTCTTGGTTTATAGCATTGTTTCATATAGAAGAGGAGTTTTACAAAGATCATTTATTTTCAGAGTTTCTAAATTTAATTTTAACTAACTTCTCAAAAATTTTTGCCTGTCAGGAGAAGAGCTCATTAAACAAAAGATTCTACAAGTGTAATACTTGATTTTTTTTATTCTTTTGTGAGTTTCTTTCAAATGCTACTGGATGACTGCTTTTCCAATTTCGTCAAGAGTAATATCATCACCTATTTCAACTGAGTGGAACACAGCTGCTTAGAAATCTCAAGGAGACCACAGATTCAGTCTATTCCAATAAAAAAAGAGAGGCAGAATCAAGTGCAGGATATTTAATTAACTTCTCACCTAACACACATAATAGCTTTTAGAAAACTGTGGAAAATGAAAATCAAGCTGTTAAGAATCAGAGACAGTATCCCTGAAGTTTTTCCTTCTCCAGGGCTTTTTTTTTTGTTTGTTTGTTTTGTTATGAATGACTGGTAAACACTTGGCTAGTAACAGTGATCTATGGAGAAAAGGATGCTTGCCTTTCCTCTGATGGACGTGGTGGAACATGCTCTGACTGCTGCTTAAAGGCTAAAGTCAATCTTTTAACGTGGCTTTCAAGGTTTTCCATGATTTGGACCCAGTTTTCCTTACATTGTTATCTTCCACCCCTGTATTATTCAGAATACAAGCCTTATTTATATAGATAAATAATGAAGCATGAAGCATAACCATTAATCTAGAGTCTAGCTGAGAAGGTAAGACTAACATCCATAAAAGTTAAAGATGTCAGGGGGTTATATAAGAGTCATTGGTGTGATAAAGACTGTAGAGTTTATATGAGCTTGAAGTTGAAAGAGGCAGGGAACGAGGGAGAGAGAGAGAGAGACAGGAAATAGATTGGTCAGGGAAAGTGCAGTGATTTCAGAATTGTTCTTGAAAAATAGTGAGAATTTTTGCTTGTGGGAATGCAGTTGGTGGTGTTGGAACTATAAACAAACCAACCTGACTGGCAAGGGCAGTTCATGTTAAAGAGCAGGAGAGGAAACAAATTTGTAGAATCAGGAGGAATTAAAATAGGTAGAAGCACTGAAATTACGTGAAGTAGAAAAAAATAGGTAGACACATTGAAATCGAGTGAAGCAGAGAACAGAAAGCCAACGAAGGCTTTTAAGAAAGATGCCAGTAAACCAGTTTGCCTTAAACTGTGGGTGACTGAAATATACACTTACCAATGTTTTTTGCCTCTGTGTAACAGGGATTCTGTTAAACATTGATCCAGCTTTCAACAAAGTTTATTGAATGCCTATTATGTGCTAGACATTTTGGAAAGTGATAGATCTATTAGGAGTGGACAAGGTCAAAATGAATTTCAAAATGGTACTTTGGTGTTTTATTAATATTCATTTTCATTATGTTTTTCTCTTTTGACCCAATAACTTTCATATGGAAAAGTGAAAGTCGCTTAGAGGTGTCTAACTCTTTGTAACCCCATGGACTTCTCCAGGCCAGAATACTGGAGTGGGTAGCCTTTCCCTTCTCCAGGGGATCTTCCCAACCCAGGGATCAAACCCAGGTCTCTTGCATTGCAGGCAGATTCTTTACCAGCTGAGCCAAAAGGGAAGCCCAATAATACTGGAGTGGGTAGTTTATCCCTTCTGCAGCAGATCTTCCTGACCCAGGAATCAAACTGGGGTCTCCTGCATTGCAGCGGATTCTTTACTAACTGAGCTATCAGGGAAGCTCTTCATATGGAAATGTTTTCAGTAAATATGACACTTTCACCTTTCTGAATTCATAAACAAGTTTGTGTTTAATTTAGCCTTCCAAGAAGTTGGTATTTAAAGACATAGCACTCTCCAAACTGGTAGGAGTCCCTTAGCAGTGCACTCAATAACCTGCACTTCTCCTTATTTCTATTCAGATATAGCTCACTCTTGTCATAGCTACCTTCTTGGCATCTGCTGTGAACCTACTCCAATTACAGTACCCTGAAGTTACCTTTAAGTTGTGAACTTTCAAAGATGCAAACGTATCCCTAAATGTCAGCTACTGTACTGCTCTACTCTACTTCTCAAGGTACTGTACTATAAGATTAAAAATGTTTTAAGTTTTGTGTGTGTTTGTTTCGTAGTATTTGTGTGAAAAATATTATAACTCTATTACAGTACAGAGAGTTCCAGAAAAACATCTATTTCTGCTTTATTGACTATGCCAAAGCCTTTGACTGTGTGGATCACAATAAACTGTGAAAAATTCTGAAAGAGATGGGAATACCAGACCACCTGACCTGCCTTTTGAGAAACCTGTATGCAGGTCAGGAAGCAAAAGTTAGAACTGGACATGGAACAACAGACTGGTTCCAAATAGGAAAAGGAGGACGTCAAGGCTGTATATTGTCACCCTGCTTATTTAACTTCTATGCAGAGTACATCACGAGAAACGCTGGGCTGGAAGAAGCACAAGTTGGAATCAAGATTACCAGGGGAAATATCAATAACCTCAGATATGCAGATGACACCACCCTTATGGCAGAAAGTGAAGAGGAGCTAAAAAGCCTCTTGATGAAAGTAAAAGAGGAGAATGAAAAAGTTGGCTTAATACTCAACATTCGGAAAACGAAGATCATGGCATCTGGTCCCATCACTTCATGGGAAATGAATGGGGAAACAGTAGAAACAGTGTCAGACAGAGATACCACTTAATGACTAAACAATGACAGCAAAGTGGCTGAACTGCGTTGTCGTACAGGAGAAACCAACACAATATTGTGAAGCAGTTTTCCTCTGATTAAAGAATAAAGAAATAAAAATAAAGAACTGTTAGTAAGACACCCAAATACCATTCCAGGCACTATTGTTAAGCTTCTGCAGTTCATAGTCAGAAAGCCTGAGTTCACACTCAGCTTTGAAATCTGCTGACCTTACAACATGTACAATTCTTAAACTTTTTTCATGGAATCTCCAAAAGTATTCATTTTCTGTGGAAACAGTATGGTTTATGAAACACAAAGTTAAGGCAGTATTTTTGGAAAAAAAAACTTTTTCAAAAAAATATTCCTTAGAAGGGTAAGAAATTAAAATATTACTCATCGGCAGCATACTAGCATAATATTTGTCACATGAGCCCAGCAAAGTCTTCTGAATTAGAAGGGACCCAAGACACATGTGCCAAACCTTTCACTCTGGAAGGTGACAGAGTCGGGAACAGAGGGAGTCGAGGAAGATTAAACCCAAGAGTGTGCTTTGGGAAGTGGAGGCAGTCATATCACCAAGAATAACGTCTCTGAGAAGGAGCAAGGGCCAGTGGTGGCAGGCACATAAATGGGTCATCAAGTAGCTTTTCAAGAAAGTCCGCTGTTTTAAAGAACTTAAAGAATTTTACAGTGTAGAGATAGAGGAAACCTTGGGCACTATTTCTTTTTACCTCTAGTTTTACAGATGAGTAAACTGGGATTCAGAGAAGTAAAACGACATGGCTAAGATTACACTATAACTTAGTTCCTTGGCTTCTAGCCCAAGTGACTTTCTTGTCACAAAATATATAGACCTAGAAACTGAGGTTTATTAATGGAAATTTGTCAGCTTGATTGTTGTTGTCTTTCAAGTGATTTCATTAATTTTCATATTAAAAGCAGTGTATTTAATATTAAAAGCAGTATAGAAGCAAAGTGCGGAGAAGAAAACGGCACCCCACTCCAGTACTCTTGCCTGGAAAATCCCATGGACGGAGGAGCCTGGTGGGCTGCAGTCCATGGGGTCGCTAAGAGTCGGACACGACTGAGTGATTTCCCTTTCACTTTTAACTTTCATGCATTGGAGAAGGAAATGGCAACCCACTCCAGTGTTCTTGCCTGGAGAATCCCAGGGACAGAGGAGCCTGGTAGGAGGCTGTCTATGGGGTCGCACAGAGTCGGGCACGACTGAAGCGACTTAGCAGCAGCAGCAGCAGCAGAAGCAAAGTGAAGACAATTTCCTTAAATTATATATAATTAGAAGTACTAAAATGTTCATGATTCAGTCATTCATTCAATAGTACACGTTGAGCACTCTCTGTCTAGCACAGTGCCTGGCACACAGTGGAATTCAACGATTTGAAGAATGAATTATTGAATAGGCATTCATTTGGTGTTTGACATCATCTTTACCCCCAGAATATAAAAGTTATTAAGATGTACTTCTTGATGAAAGTGAAAGCGGAGGGTGAAAAAGTTGGCTTAAACTCAACATTCAGAAAACGAAGATCATGGCATCCGGTCCCATCACTTCATGGGAAATAGATGGGGAAACACTGGAAACAGTGTCAGACTTTATTTTTGGGGGCTCCAAAATCACTGCAGATGGTGACTGCAGCCATGAAGTTAAAAGATGCTTACTCCTTGGAAGAAAAGTTATGACCAACCTAGATAGCATATTCAAAAGCAGAGACATTACTTTGCCGACTAAGGTCCGTCTAGTCAAGACTATGGTTTTTCCTGTGGTCATGTATGGATGTGAGAGTTGGACTGTGAAGAAGGCTGAGCACCGAAGAATTGATGCTTTTGAACTGTGGTCTTGGAGAAGACTCTTGAGAGTCCCTTGGATTGCAAGGAGATCCAACCAGTCCATTCTGAAGGAGATCAGCCCTGGGATTTCTTTGGAAGGAATGATGCTAAAGCTCAAACTCCAGTACTTTGGCCACCTCATGCGAAGAGTTGAGTCATTGGAAAAGACCCTGATGCTGGGAGGGACTGGAGGCAGGAGGAGAAGGGGACGACAGAGGATGAGATGGTTGGATGGCATCACGGACTCGATGGACGTGAGTCTGAGTGAACTCCGGGAGTTGGTGATGGACAGGGAGGCCTGGCGTGCTGCGATTTATGGGGTCGCAAAGAGTCGGACATGACTGAGCGACTGAACTGAACTGAACTGAACTGAAGATGTAGTTCCTGTTTTATAAGAGCTTACAGTTAAAAAGGAGCTATATATATTAAATAAATAACTGGAATATTATGATAAGCTCCATAAGTACAATGTTGTATATTAGGAAGTAACCCTTGAAATATTTACAGAGGAAGAAGCTTCTGCACTGTTTATGAATACTGAGCGAGTATTTGCCAGGTAGACAAGGTCAGGTGTGTGTGTGTGTAGGCATGGGGTGGGGGGGATATTCCAGATAGAAGGGACATGTCAAGGGCACAGAATACCATGATGAGGTTCAGGGAAAGTTCGCTTTCATCAACTTGTGGGCAAGGGAGCCCCAAAGATGTGAGTAGGCTAGGGAGGAACTGGATTTCTATATTAGAGGGATCTCCTTTGTGTCAGCATAGAGGACAAATTTAAGGTTGAGAATGGGGGGTAGGCATGAAATCAAAGACAGAAATTCCAATCAAGAGATTACTATGATAGTCTAGGAGAGAAATGATGAGGACCCTTCTCACTTTGTCTTTCACTCAAAACTCAAACTCTCCCTGAACTTTTCCATATAAATTTCAAACAGCCCAAATCCAAAAATTTGACAAATCAGTTAAAGAGGATGTAAAATGAAGCTTCCAGATCTTAAGTCAAAGTAGCAAACATTTTAAGTAACAAGAGAAAAATACCATCATGAAAGTCTAGGCTAGGAGACTTGATTTGGCTCCCAACCAATTGGCTGAAACCCGACTTCTGCTAATGTTTATTCCTTTGGATGGAAAATTCCTAAACTATTATTATCTGTAATAGTCGGAATTTCTTTCTGATTCTCAATCCAAGCCACTTGGAAATGACATAAAAGGGGGGGCTATTCACTGTGAATTTACTCTTATTCTGCGTTTTGGCTCCAGTTTCACGGCCCTAACATCCACCAGTAGGAGGCATTATCTGAACACTGTTGGGAAATATTCATTCCTAGGGAATGACATTGTTTCCTTATCTGGCTGAATTTAGTCTGAGAAGGAGGACTGTTGTTTCTAATGAAGAAAGAGCTCCACCCTCGGCCACTGCCACAGCGGCTCTGCCAACAAACAAGAGCAAAGCGTTTTCCCTCTGTGTATCTCCAACATGGATGCTTTTCAGGGGTTTTTAAAATTCATCCTCAACCAGAAAACTGTCATTGGCTACAGCTTCATGGCTCTACTGACCGTGGGGGGCGAGCGTCTCTTTTCACTCGTGGCTTTCAAGTGCCCCTGCGGCACTGAGAATGTGATCTACGGGCTGGCTTTCCTGTTTGCTCCTGCCTGGGTGTTACTGATCCTGGGATTCTTTCTGAACAACAGGTCATGGAGACTCTTCACAGGCTGCTGTGTGAACCCCAGGAAAATCTTCCCCAGGGGCCACAACTGCCGCTTCTTCTCCGTCCTCGGGCAGATCATTCTGAGCTCATTGGTGGCCCCAGTCATGTGGCTGTCTGTGGCTTTGCTCAATGGGACTTTTTATGAATGTGCGATGAGCGGGACCCAAAGTCCAAGACTCCTCGATCTGATTTGCAAAGGCAAGTCTGCAGAGTGCTGGAAAGAGCTTTACAAAGTATCTTGCGGAAAAACCAGCATGACCCCCACGGACAACGAAGAACTGAAATTGTCGCTGCAAGCCCAGTCTCAGGTAAGAAGGGACAAAAGTGCCTTTCCCCCACACCCCCCGCCCCCCAGAGTGAGCTTGAAGTATTCTCTCTGTCCTCGGTTCAGCCAGGGTAGAGCCTGAATCCTGCCAGAACATTCTGAAACTGAAAGTTGGAATGTGGTGCAGCATTAAGACAGTCTCAGGAAAAGCTTTTCAGAGGTTGGATGGCTAATAAAATTGCTGATTGGATTGTCTTTTCCACCTCTGAAAAAAATCTCCTCTTGAGTTAGACATCTGTAAATAATTAAGTACTTTAAAACAATCTCTCTGGGTTGACTTTGTAAATGATGCATGACACTAACTCATTATAAAGTGTTAATGGCAGAGCTGTAATTAGAAATTACTGCCTTCTATTAATTATTTTCAAACTGGTTTTTCAGAGAAACACACACATATATACATAGCATACATCCATTAAAATACAGCTGAACCAAATGAGCTAATACTTTTCAAAGTTGCACATCATATAATTAGTGTAGAGATTCCCTTGTATGATTTCTGGCAACTACTATCTCTATGTGTAAATATTGTTAAGATGGAAAAGAATTTCCTGTATAAAAGTGTTGGCAGACTTTAAATAGCCTTCAGTGAAACAGGACCATATTCTCCAGGGAGTTTTCCTCCTATGGTCTGTGCTCTATAGCTAAAAAGTTCTTCTTACATTACTTTAGGAGCTCAAGATTTGGGGTATTGTTTTATTTAACAGAAGGAAATTGTAGCTTTACCTAACTGATACAAGGAAGTAGCTTGTCATTCTTTCAGGGATGTGAGCACAAATCCAGATGTGAGCCTGGCCCTGGCCTCAGGAAAAGACTGAATTCCTACTTGTGAGGAGCAGGAATGACATTCCACAAATCAAAACAAGCAATAGGAGTAGATAAACAGGTCCACAGTCTGTCAGGAAGGCTATTTGTTTAAGAATAAATGCGCTGAAAATACTGAGACTTTACTCTTTTTTTTTTCAATATAGACTGCCTTTTCAACAACACATCAAAGCAAAATTTGTTCCCAAACTGGTTGGCAATATATTCAGATTCTCTTCATAAACTAATAAGCCTAAAAATGCTCCTCCACAAAACCTTTTGTTTAATGCATAAAGCACATTAAAGACAAAAACGTGCCAGGCTGCCAAACATCTCCCTTCTTTTGCTGAATGAAGGTCTTAATTACAAATGTGATGATGCAATGAGTGATTTATGATTTGTGTCCTCGGGTACCAGGCTCCATTCAGGTAGCAGCAGATCCAAACACTTACCACTGGGTAGTTTTTCCTTCTCTAAATACAGGCATAAGGAAATCATTCCAGTCCTGCCACAGCTGAGCCTGGGCACACTGACCTGTTTACTTTTCAGAGGAATGAGAAGGACCTGGGGCTGATTCCTTAGGGGACGATGCATAAGAGATGCAGACAAAGGGAGCTGTATCATAGCAGGTGCTGACCACAGTGCTTCTGATAGGCAGGAGCAGCAAACAGTCCGGACCCACAGCTGGGTATGTGGGTGGGGGTGGAAAAAAGTGCCACGTCCATGGGTGGGGCAGAGGAACGAAATCCAGCTGGGTGGCTTTCCGTCCTTTGGGTAGGTAGAGTAGTGGCAAGAACTCCATCTTGGAGTTGCCTAGCCTGGGGTTTGAATCCTGGTTCTACCACTCACCAGCTATGTAACACAGAGCTACTGTTTGACCCCTGAGAGCCCCAGTGTCCTCATAGTTGGGGGTAACAACACCTACCCTTGGAAGGGCAGAGATGATGGACACAAATGGGCATAAAACTGCTGGCACACAGTAAGTATTTTAAACTGGTGATAAAAATGCCAAGGTTTGAAGGAGAAGACACATACAGAATGGTGTATTATTGAGGGCTGGGGTGGGACCATCCATCATGTCTAGTTAGATCCTGGGTACCCTGAATTAGTGAAGGACAAGACAGCTCAGTGCTCAGGACTCAAGTGAAAGCAAGTTGATGCTAAGGCCACGCAATGAGAGGAGGAGGGCCTGAAGCTGATCATCAGTGAATAACTCAGCAGAGTTGGTTTAGATACTGAAGTGAGAAAGCCTATAGGCCTACAGGATGGGCTGTGTGGAAAAAAGAGGTTAGAGAAAAGAGGAAGATCTGATGTAGCCAACCACAAGTGATTAAAGTAAATATAAGCACTGTCGCACGATGGGAGTTGTATCTCATTTCTTAATCACATCAGAAATATACCCTATGTTCAGTAATGCCTTTACATAGACATGGATACGATTGAAAAATAGCAGCCCATGCTAATAGCTGATACTTACTGAGACACGTGGATTTCTACATCACCTTATTTTAATCCTCTAATTTACATTCTGAGGAGGGTAACCCCTGCTTTACAATTGGGAATCAGAGGCACAGAGAATACCTGTAAAAAAGTGAAAGTTGAGATTTAAACCCAACTGGTGCCAACCCAGAGCTGGCACTCATGTGGAGTCTGAGATCCTGCACAATGACCTCCGTAGTCTGAGTCAGAGTTTGGAAACCATTGGTTTCCAAATAAACATCGGAGCTTATTTGTTCTATTATGGTCAGCATGGGTTCATTTGCAGATTGTTATTTTTATGTTCAAATAGGCCCATCTGCTGAGAAATACTAAGGGCCATTTAACTAAAATATCAAGAGAAACTTGGAAAGAGCTTTGTTAGCTGTTCACATATGAAATTAACTCAAATTGTGAAAAATATTGGGTTGGCCAAAAAATTCATTCCTTTTTTTTTTTTTACATCATATCCTTTCAATGTGTTATTTTTAAGAACTGATGTCCAAAAGTTTATTTTTTTCCCTTGCCTTATATGCAAGTTCCAGTTCATATAGCTTCAGTTTCCTTATTGTGTTACATTTGTCTTGCTTTATAGTGAGATAGGATATAGTAATGAGTGATGATACTTCTCTCAGGGAAGGTCTGCGGTTCTCTGCAAACAATGTAACATGGGAAAAATCAGTCGCTGGTCATGAATATCCATGTATCAATGCTTAAAGATACTCCACTGCTGCTGCTGCTAAGTCACTTCAGTCATATCCGACTCTGTGCGACCCCATAGACAGCAGCTCACCAGGCTCCCCCGTCCCCGGGATTCTCCAGGCAGGAACACTGGAGTGGGTTGCCATTTCCTTCTCCAGTGCATGAAAGTGAAAAGTGCAAGTGAAGTCGCTCAGTCGTGTTCGACTCAGCGACCGCATGGACTGCAGCCCACCAGGCTCCTCCATCCATGGGATTTTCCAGGCAAGAGTACTGGAGTGGGGTGCCATTGCCTTCTCCACTAAGGAACTAGTAATATGCTCACACACAGAATTCTTTCCTTTAAAGCTAGTACTATACGAGGGCTTGGTTCTCCCAGTTCTTGGATAATTTATATTTTTGCTCATTTCCATTTGCCTGCCTTATGGTCATTTCTTTGCATACCAGGAATGGTGCGTAGGATGGAGAGCAGAGGTTAGGTAAACCTTATTTGCCTTTAAAAAAAAACAAAGAACAAAACTTGTTAATAATTAAGATGAAGGAAGTTAACCGAGGTCTGCTATTAAATTAGCCATACACTTCCCAATAACACTACCCCGTCTCCTTGAGAAGTGGCTTTGCTTTTGGTGTGCTCAATATTTCTTCCTTTCTAAGATTCTAGGATGGTTCCTGATTTGTTCGGCATCTTTCTTCTCTCTGCTCACCACGTGTTATGCTCGCTGCCGATCTAAAGTTAGTTACCTTCAGCTGAGTTTTTGGAAGACGTACGCACAGAAGGAGAAGGAGCAATTGGAAAACACATTTGTGGACTACGCCAACAAGCTGAGCGAGAGAAACCTGAAATGCTTCCTGGAAAACAGGAGGCCAGATGTCTTCCCCATGCCCACCTTTGCGGCCTGGGAGGCTGCTTCGGAGCTCCATTCCTTCCACCAAAATCGGCAACACTACAGCACCCTCCACAAGGTGGTAGAGGATGGTCTGGACCTTCGCCCGGAGGATGAGGAGACCACACTGATGCTTATGGGTACCACCCAAAACGTGCAGCTCACCCACCATCACTGACTCACAGGGTCCAGAATGCCCACCTTTGCGGCCTGGGAGGCTGCTTCGGAGCTCCATTCCTTCCACCAAAATCGGCAACACTACAGCACCCTCCACAAGGTGGTAGAGGATGGTCTGGACCTTCGCCCGGAGGATGAGGAGACCACACTGATGCTTATGGGTACCACCCAAAACGTGCAGCTCACCCACCATCACTGACTCACAGGGTCCAGACACCTTCTTCCTGCATCAACAGCTACCTGAGTATCTCCGTGTTTTCTTCCGTTATTTCTTAATCAGACGATAGCACAAAGGGAAGCAGCTTTTGAGACAGGACAAAGATTTCGCGAGCGCCAACTGATGCCGAGTGCTGGCCCACGATGGTGACAATGGTGCTCTTATATTGGTTGGGGGTTGGGAGTCAGGCAGGGGGGCTTCAGGTTCTAGGATTTGATGACTGACAGTGAGACTCATGCACGAAGTTCTGCCACTCTATGTAAATACAGTCACGGAATCCAGGGGGAGCAGTGGTGACTTGGGAGTGAGCGTGGTCCCCCTAACAGACTTCTGTTATTAACAGACTTCCCACTTCCACACAGCGGGATCTGCGGTGTAGTTGGTAGAAATCCTTGTAGTAAATCTATCTTACTACCTTCCAAGGATGTAATGAAATGCTACCATTTAAAATTCATTTTCTTGGAATCTGAAGACATCAGTTCTCAAAAATAACATGTTGAAAGGATATGACGCCAAAAATTCAGAGCTTTTCCTATGTTTCCACTATGCATTGAAAGTAGACCCCTGGAGTCAGAGCTTTTGTGGGCTCCAGGCACTTTCGCCTTCATGGGCTTATTTCTACATTAAAAAATACACATGTACACATACACACAAGCACACACACACCTATACTTATGACTATTGATATAAAATGAAAGTGAAGTCACTCAGTCGTGTCTGACTCTTTGCTACCCCATGGACTGTAGCCTGCCAGGCTTCTCAGTCTATGGGATTTTCCAGGCAAGAGTACTGGAGTGGGTTGCCTTTTCCTTCTCCAGGAAAAATTCATTTTCTTGGAATCTGAAGACATCAGTTCTCAAAAATAACATGTTGAAAGGATATGACGCCAAAAATTCAGAGCTTTTCCTATGTTTCCACTATGCATTGAAAGTAGACCCCTGGAGTCAGAGCTTTTGTGGGCTCCAGGCACTTTCGCCTTCATGGGCTTATTTCTACATTAAAAAATACACATGTACACATACACACAAGCACACACACACCTATACTTATGACTATTGATATAAAATGAAAGTGAAGTCACTCAGTCGTGTCTGACTCTTTGCTACCCCATGGACTGTAGCCTGCCAGGCTTCTCAGTCTATGGGATTTTCCAGGCAAGAGTACTGGAGTGGGTTGCCTTTTCCTTCTCCAGGGGATCTTCCCGACCCAGGGATCAAACCCAGGTCTCCTGCATTGCGAGCAGACACTTTACCCTCTGAGCCACCAGGGAAACTCACATTGATATAAAGGCATGTATTAATATTGTATAGGGCTTCCCAGATGGCTCAGTGGCAAAGAATCTGTCTGCAGTGAGGGAGGCCCAGGTTCAATCCCTAGGTCAGGAAGATCCCCTGGAGAAGGAAATGGCAACCCACTCCAGTATTCTTGCTTGGGAAATCCCATGGACAGAGGAGCCTGGCAGGCTACAGTCCATAGGGTCACAAAAGAGTTGGACATGACTAAACAGCAACAACAAAATTAATATTATATGTTAGAACTTTTTTTCAACCTTGAAGTTCATTTATTACCTTGTGACTGTATAAGAAACTAAAAACACTTTAGTGGGCTCCTACAGAATGCAAATTTTGTATTCTATTATATAATATATCCACATTAGTTTAAATATATAGATACATTAGTTCCCTCTAAATCTATGAATGGAATCAATATTTAAGGAAGAGGTACCATGTTTTATGCTGTGGCTTACATCTTATACCATGGAGGGTCCTTGCCTCCCTTTTTGAGAATCCTGGGGCTGAATTCCTTATTATCATGGAACATTATCCCAAATTGGGAAAAGGATCCTATAGGTATAAGACCTGACGCATATCCTTGGGACTTGGAGGTGCAGAGTCAGGGTGTGTGTGTGTGTGTGTGTGTGTGTGTGTGTGTGTGTGTAGGTGGGAGAGTGGGAGGTGGGGGCTGTGAGGTTGCAATATTGCTTGGGTTTTAAACATGGTGTGTGACAAATGTGTGATACTTGGTTTCTGGGGAAAAAAAGTGGTTATTTGAAGTGTCTGCCCGTTTCTATGTTGTAATTTCAAGTTACCAAGGTGATGTCACTGAAATCAGAGTTAGGAAGAGACAATATGACCCAGAACTTTCTAAGAAGATTTTGTGGTGCATTTACTTTCATTCTAGCCAAACTGTCTCTGGTACAACTTTGGTGCATCTGGGTTTCACTGCAATAAGACCTAACCATGGTAGATTAAACATAGCTTAATGGTGCCAGTTGAGAGACAGAGTCCTTTCCTCTTTTCCTTGAGTCTGGCCTTAATGAACCAACAGTATGTAGCAGAGGTGAAGCCAGGTTGCAGAACTGTTCCAGCTTATGGCTTGGTCTCTGGCAATGATTATTCTGGTAAAAACCAGCCACCATGTAAGAAATGCAATTACTTTAATGAAGAGTCCTAAGCCTTGAAGAAGGCTAAAGTAGCCAAGTGGAGAGACTGGGAGAGATCATAGCTGGCCAGCTCCAACTGCTTGAGTCATTCTAGGTTAGTTACCAGGCATCTGAGTGAAGAAGTCGTTTGGACATTCCAGAACAAGAGAACCCAACAAACAGCCAGGAAAAAGATCCCAGATCTACGGTCTGAGTGAAGTCATACCAGCCATGCAGACTTCTCAGCCACACCATCTCAGACTGCAGATATTATAAAAGGGTCCCCACTGTGTCCTGTCCAAATCCCCTGAGCTTAAATAAATGTTTGTTGTTTGAAGCCAATAAAATATAAGCATTATGAAGTAAGATATCCTGAACACTAATATGTGAAGATCAGAATTTGTTAAATGAGAGATTAGAGGCACATTGAATTTATATACAGATTATGCAAATATCTTCCTATGCATAGATTTTCCCTCTTGATTTCAGTAAGCAGTGAATGAGCTGTGGAATGATTTGATAGATGCTAAATAGTTACTTCTCCAAACTAGCTCCACCAAAGCCTGAGAATGATTTTTGGTTAAATTTGGTTTGAGAGGAACACACTGCTATGAATTAATTTGGTTTAAAATAAACACATTACTGAGAAAGTGACATATTTTTAGTATTAATACCCAGAAAAAGATGACAGTGGAAGGCACAGAACAGGGTGGCCTTGAGTAAGTTACAAACAGATTGGTCTTCTAGCTTTGCTCCTCAGAGTGTTGCATTCAAACCACAGCATCAGCATCATGAGGGAGCCTGTTAGAAATGCAGAATCAGACTCCATCCCAGACCTGTTGAATCAAGCCTGCCATTAAACAATGGTAACCCACTCCAGTACTCTTACCTGGAAAATCCCATGGACAGAGGAGCCTGGTGGGCTGCAGTCCATGGGGTCGCTGAGGGTCGGACACGACTGAGCAACTTCACTTTCAGTTTTAATTTTCATGCATTGGAGAAGGAAATGGCAACCCACTCCAGTGTTCTTGCCTGGAGAATCCCAGGGATGGGGGAGCCTGGTAGGAGGCCATCTATGGGGTTACACAGAGTTGGACACGACTGAAGCGACTTAGCAGCAGCAGCAGCATGCAACTTAAACTTCAGAAGTGCGGGTTCTCAAACTTTTAATGTGTGCCAAAAATCATCTGGATGGCTTGTTAAAATGTAGATTGCTTAGCCCAAGTGTCTGATTTGACAGGTTGGGGGTAAGAATTTGCATTTCTAACAGCTTCTCAGGTGATGCTTCTGCTGCTCGTCTAGGGACCACATCTTGAGAACAGCTCTAAAGCACAAAACAGGCTACACTGGGGAAGGCAAGACAGAAGTAACTCAGAATCTTGGGCGCTCACCCCAGATCTACAGAATTAGACTCTGCTATTATCAACCTGAGAACATGGGGTGACTTTCCATGTATTTTCTATTTATTCAAGACTACCTTTCATCACTTAGGGATAGTTTTAAAGTTTTCCTCACCTAAGTTTTGCAAATATTGTACATCTGGATTCTTCTTTGCCACTAGTCTAATGTTTTCTTTTTTCCATGGTATTTTCTAAGTGCTAGTTATTTGAGTACATGAAAAAGCTATTACTTAAGGCATATATAAAGAAAGCTGAGTGCAGAAGAATTGATGCTTTTGAACTGTGGTGTTGGAAAAGACTCTTGAGAGTCCCTTGGACAGCAAGGAGCTCCAATCAGTCCATCCTAGAGGAAATCAGTCTTGAATATTCACTGGAAGGACTGATACTGAAGCTGAAACTCTGATCCTTTGGCCACATGATGCAAACAACTGATTCATCTGAAAAGACCCCGATGCTGGGAATAATGATTGAAGGCAGGAGAAGAAGGGGACAACACAGGATGAGTTGGTTGGATGGCAACCAACATGCTATTATCATGCACATAAAAATGAACAATTCATATTTTCCTAAATATCTCAAAGATACCCTGTGTCTGTTCGTTGCTTAAAACAGGATACAAATAAGGCCCACGTGTTTCTGGCTGTTACGTCTCTTTTATTCTCCTTTTTAAAATGCCATTTGGTTATGGAAAGCTGGGTCATATGTCACATAGCATGTCCTTTATTCCAGATTTACTTGGCTACTTTCTCATGGTGCTAATTAACTTGTTTACTTTTGCCTATTTTTCCTTTACACTAACAGTAAGATCTTGATTACATTCAGAATTTATTTTTTTAGGAAACAGTATTGTACAGGTTGTACTGTACTAACTCTTGTACTGCATAACATTAGGAGGCACATCATACGTGGTCATTCAAGGAATTGTTCATTTTTATGTGCATGATAACAGCATGTTGGTTTGTTCCTCTTTGTTCACTCATGCAACCAGAATAAAGTCAATAGTTGCCTTTTTGAGATTTGCAGCCCCTTACCTATGACGTAAAGAGCAAGGAGCATTGGATCTGTCCATGCTCCTTTTATGTGGCAGCTGCAAGGCTGGCTATTCTCATTGGTGTGGTTGCGGCCTTGATTGTTATCATGTATTCAACCAATCTCTTCATTCCCCAGAGTTCCCAAGGGAGCCTAGATTGCCCTGAGGAGCTGACTCAAGGAAGGATCTGGCTCCAGTTTTAATTGTTTCATGCAGTGGCTTCTGACTAAAACTTAATGAAGCCCTAAATGAGTACCGGCACATAATGAGGTTTTAGGAGAGGTAAGGAGGCAAGCTGAACTACTGAGGCTGAACTTGAACATGGAGGGTAGCCCCAGAAGGAGGCCTGTGTTACTTGCAGGCAAGGCAAGTGCCAGTGCCTTTGTACTTGCACCTACTGGAGTAGGATTTTGGTCAAGAGCATTAGGTTAGTTAAATTCATTTTGGAGGTTGGAAGATTCTTCTCACAAATATAAACTGTCATATTTGATTCTGGAAGAAAACTGCTTTTAGGCTGCTTCAAATACTATTTTCAAAGTTCAGTTGTTTGTTAAAATTGAGTTATGCAGAAAGAATATTGGCCTAGCCAAGTAAAAGAATATTTGTAAGAGAGATTATATTCTAAATTTTGCTACTCCACTAAAGAGGAAAGGCAGAATTAAAATTTGTTAACAATCTATTATGTGTTGGATGTTTTACATATAATTTGTATTTAAAAATTCAAAATCATACTGGGAAAGATGATTATTTCCACCTTTATGAATAATATTAAATTTCAAAAAGGTTATGTTTAAACCACAGGTAAGAGATGGAGCTTAAGTTTGGACCTGAAATGGACCTGAATTAGTGTAACTCAACTTCTGTCACATAAATATTGCTTCACGTGGTGTATTCTCAAGTGTTCATTTAATCTTTTAAAAAGTGAATTTCCTCACTGGTAATATTTGAGTGTTGGATTAGTACATCAGAGTTGTTTTCCGTTCTGTTGTCCTGAGTCTTAAGGCCGTAGCCCATAAATTCCTAGTCCCTTGTATTCTTGGTGTACTCCTGGGGACTGATGTCTGTCTCCAAGTTGCTTGGTCTCTATTTGGGCCCTTGGCCTCTTTCCCTTCCTGTACAATGTTTTCACTTGGGTTTCTAGACATTTGAGATAGCTATGCTTGAACTATGCTTCTTGTTCACCGTATTGATGAGGTGAACCAGAAGCACAGTTAGAACATAGCATCACTATCATATTTTATTTCCTCGGGTAAAAATTACAATTGATAAAGAAGAAATTTTCAGCAATGGAAAGTTCATAAAAGATTTAGAAGAGTACCCAAACTTTAATGTTTATCTTTGAGAGCATATCTTTCTGTCCTGTATGACCAGCTGTCTTTTCACAGTTTCAAATTTCCTGACCCTACAGCCACACCAGTGCCAGAAAAAAAAAAAAATCTTTAAAACATTAAATTGGGGAAAATGAATTAATTTACTTAATCACATTCTCTAGATTGTTTCAAGGAACAGGATAAAGTAAGAAAAGTGATTAATTCAGGTGATGTTGAATAATTCTGCTTTAGAAAATACCTCAAAATACACGCACCCTTTGGCAGGGTACACAACCTATGAAAAGGTTACTAGTTGCATGGTGGTAGTGGTTTAGGCACTAAGTCATGTCCGACTCTTTGCAACCCCATGGACTGTATTCTTCCAGGCAAGAATACTGGAGTGGGCTGCCATGTCCTTCTCCACTGGTTGCATGGTAACAACATTTTATTCTTAGATTTTTAACATAAAAGGATGTGCTTCTGCAATAATAATAATTGCTGATGGTATCAACAGATCAAGAAGATTTCTCCCAGGTGTTTTGTTGGTGTTTGTGCCAAGAGACGAAACATGAGAGATAGTAATCAGGGTTTTTAAAAGCCTTGCTTCCTTAAACTATTTGGCTAACTATGAGTGAGTTTCACCTGATGCTAAAAAGGAAGTAAAGCAGTTAAAGAAATACGTAGTTGCAAACATACAGTTACAAACTAGTGTTTGATCAATTTCATCTTCTTTGGAGTGAAGGTCCTGAAAGATGCAGTTTCTTTCCCTACCTCCTCCGAGATGGAATAAGCTAGTTCATCCCAACACTGGTGGGCATTGTTTCCATCAAGACTCTCCTTGGTTACGTCCCTCTAATGGTTTCCACTTTTCCCCCAATGACATTTAATTTTATTTGAAGCACTTAACGGAGAAGGCAGTGGCAACCCACTCCAGTACTCTTGCCTGGAAGATCCCAGGGACGGAGGAGCCTGGTAGGCTTCAGTCCATGGGGTAGCTGGGAGTCGAACGTGACTGGGCGACTTCACTTTCATGCACTGGAGAAGGAAATGACAACCCACTCCAGTGCTTTTGCCTGGAGAATCCCAGGGATGGGGGAGCCTGGTGGGCTGCTGTCTATGGGGTCGCACAGAGTCGGACACGACTGAAGTGACTTAGCAGCAGCAGCAGTAAAGGAGATAAAAAGGAATGGCAAGTCTGGAAGCATCTGACCTGAGGGAAGGAGGAGTAGCAGTCCCCCCATGCCGCCTCACCTCTGCAGAGATCACCCTGCTGCGTCAGGGAAACCTGTGCTTTAAAGCAGTGGGTGCCATTAAAGATCACATGCGTGTGTGAGTGCATGCTAAGTCGCTTCAGTCACATCTGACTCGTTGATACCCTGTGGACCACAGTCCGCCAGGCTCCTCTGTCCATGGGATTCTCCAGGCAAGACTACCAGAGGGGTTGCCATGCCCTTTTCCAGGGGCTCTTGACCCAGGGATCAAACTCCCTTCTCTTACGTCTCCTGCATTGGGAGACAGGTCTACAGGCACCACTAGCGCCATCTGGGAAGCCCAAAGATCACATAGGGAGCATTTTACGGTTTCTGATGCCTGGGCCTTATTCCCAGAGACTATCATTTAATTGGTCAAAATTAGGGCCTGGGCATCAGAATTTGGGGTTGGGAGAAGCTGATGATTCTATGAAATAGTCAGGGTCGATAACCATTACTCTGGCGCAGCACTGAGAGGTCAGGGCAAATCTGGACAGAATCTTACTTCTGACACAAGCTACGAGACACACCAAGCAGGGCTCACTGACCCAGAGCATGGCTGGCCTGCCCATGTGTCTCCAAAATCTCCAGGCTCAGGTAGAGCTTGCTTGAGCTTTTGGGGTTTTGTTTCCCAGAGTGTTTCCTCAACTGTTTTCACGCCCTAGTCAAGAATTTCATGATAAATAGTTACATTAATGAAATGCTCCCAGTGCTATTGCTGTTTTCAACCCGAACACTTAAGTTTGTTTCATAAGCCAGTCTTTTTTCATGAGTTTCTTCCAAATAAGCCATAGGAATAAAGCCAAGAATCTCCAGTGGGAAATTAAGGACAGCCTGGATTTCATGTGCTGAGGTACCTGAAAGATTGAACACTTCCTTCTGGAACATCTTTGGTAATAGTGCTAAGGAGACAAGATGCCTTGAAAGAGCCAGTTTCCCTGTAAGACTTGATCATGAACAGAAGTGGAAAATCAACATTCACAAGTCAGGGGAGGAAACTTGCAGAATTTACTGAGTTGAGCCTTAAGAGATACTTCTCTGTGTCTAAAAGAAAAATAACCTTATACAAATATAGTCTAAAAAAAGTTAAAGGGTAATTTTCCTGCAGGTGCCTTGGCTTCATACTGAGAATCTGCCAAAGCAATTGATGCAGTCCTCTGGGTTAGACCCCCTCAGCCTGCAGAATCCACCGACCTTGTGGTTATGCACACAAGCTTGTTCACAAAGGAAAACTTCCCATGCTTTTTTCCTTTCACCCCTCCCAGAGCTACAAAGGGAACAGAGCGAGTGTGGGGGTGTTTATATACGGCAGTTCTTGCCTACTCAGAGGGGAAAATTCAGTCTAAATGGTTATGCTTGTTTAAAAAAGTTTTCTTATTTTTAAGAAACACATTTCTGGACCAAATGGTAAGAATTTTCAAAATATTTTGTGTATGCCCTCTGCTGTTAATATTCATCATTTTTAAATATTGAGAATTTTCTGACTATAAAGGATTTTTCGTTCCTTTTAGTTTTTCCGTCTTCTCTGCTCGACAATGTTACTAACCAGGAAAATGGTCTGACATTCAGCTAACTGTGAGACCAGCCTTCTCTGGAATGCTGTGTGGTGCTGTGCTGTGACTCCCATGGAATTTAATCCCCGTTTATTAAGGGCTCCCACTTATGTTAATACCATATGTTGGGAAAAAGTAAAGTAAGTCAGCAGGCCTCTGCCACTAGATTATGAGCTAGCCTTTGAAAAACAGCAATTAACAGCAAAGAAAGATGTTCTGTTGAGGCTTAGCCTGATTCACTTCCATTGCTTGACTGTGGGATGAAAGGAAGCAGGAATTAGGAAGGGGCTGGGGACGGGGCACGCGTGGTGCGTCGGCCCTGAAACCCACATTGACCCTGCTGCGCTAGGAACTGCTCTCTGGCTTGCTCTCCGGTTGCCACCCTGTTGGTTGTGAACCTGACCCTGCTGGTCTGCCAGACGCTTCTGATGAGCGACCCAGGCTGTCACTCAGCTTCTTTCCCACCGCTGCTTCGGTTCCCTGCACGCATCACAGGTAAGGAGTGCCTGGCTCCTGGATGCCAGGTAGACTCTGAGGACTCCATTGTTCTAGGACCTCAGTTTCCTGCTTCCATCTTTTGGGTGCGGATGGGAGCCCATATCATAATGTCTAAATCCTCAAACATCTACTTAAAAATTATTCTAGTATAAAACAGTGGCAAGATACCTAAAAATTCAGGATCGGGGGAATCTTTGTCCCAGAGTCACAGCTGTTGGCTGTTAAACAGCTTCATGGAGGTTAAATCAGCGGTGGCCCCCGGCACCCTCTCCCTCTTCCCACCTCACAGTATCAGGATTCCTGGCAGGTTATCCGGGTTATGGCTTTGAGTTGCCTGATGTGGAGAGATTTGAGCTGAGTGTGGAGAGCACGTGTTGCAGAATAAGGAAGGTGTGTTATCACTGGTGATGCTGACCACTAACTAGGCACCATCAGAGGTGTGCTCCTGGCCCTGAGGCAGTAAAAGCAGCATGAACGCGCTCTCTTTCAGAAGGATCAGCAAAAACCAGTCCTCCACATCAGTGAGAGCTTTTAACAAAGGGCAAGTGTTGGCTAGCCATAAAATGTTCCAAGGCTCCCTTTACTTTATGCCACTCAGGCTGCATTTCTTTGTCTATCCCTTTAAGTAAGTGGTGTGTAAAAGGCAAGGGTGTGTATCTGTTTATGTGTATCTGTGTGTTGCAGGGGTGGGGGGGGGCATCGTGGGAATGGAGGCAACTTTAAAACTGAGATTTAAATTTTTATCCTGGTAAGAGAAAAAAAAAAAACGTTTAAAGCACAGAAAAAAGCCTCCCCGTTCTGTGCACAGAATTAAGATGTCAGCATAATCATGTGTGTTGTGCATGGTGCTCGGTGCACTCCTTTTAGGCTCACACTCAGAATTGGAAACGGCAACCCACCCCAGTATTCTTGGGCCTTGCTGGTGGCTCAGTCGGTAAAGCATCCAGCTGCAATGTGGGAGACCTTGGTTCGATCCGTGGGTTGGGAAGATTTCCTTGCAGGAGGGCATGGCACACCGCTCAAATATTCTTGCCGGGACAATCCTGATGGACAGAGGAGCCTGACGGGCTACAGTCCATGGGGTTGCAAAGAGTTGGACACAGCTGAGTGATTGATCATTACTACAGAATTGTGAAATATGGTGATTTTCGTGGAAGGTACTTTTTTAAAAGATAAAGTATATTGTTAAGAAAATGAAGGAAGCCAAATATAATCAGAAAAAAAAAAGCAGAAGTAAAATATAGAAGCATAAGGAACAAAACTGTTTGCTTTGTTTTGTTTTTAAGAGAGAAAAAAAAAACACCCTAAGATATACTCTGTTGTCTCTGACTTGAATGGCCTGGTTTAAGTTCACTTCAGCCAGGCAGCTTCTCTATTCACATAAAAATATCAGGTCATCTCTGGTAACATTCTCTGAAAAAACACAGAATGGCAAGAGAAAGGACTGCAAGGGATTGAGAAAAAGAGAAGCAAAAAGAAAAGCCCCCATAGGATTAGAGGACCAGAACTTTCATGATTGGTTCTTTTATAAGAAATTGAAAAGAAAAACCAAATACTACCTACTGTAGCACAACATCATTTTTGTCTTAGGAGAACTTGGTTATCTCCCTTCCACCAAAGTGTCTTTGAGTTTAGTGTTCTAAGAAATGTCTGCCCCACTCTTGCTAATGGTCTAAAATATTTACTTTCAACTAACAATGTGGTTTCACTTGGACTGCTTCCTAGGGGAAACATTTTCCTTTTTTGGAAAAGTTTGCTTACTTGATTATTGTCTGCAAAATGAAAATGCAGTGACAATTCCCTTCTTCAGTACCTTGTAGCTAGCATGCTAAATGGAGCCTGCTACACTGTTGTATACAGGAATTCTAGCCGCTGGAGCAAAGGAAAACAAACAGTAGCGTCCGTAAGATGAATAAACAAGTCGAGTGTTCACAAGTAGAGTAAGACCCATAAATCACTGCTACCAATGTCCTAGGTGGAAAGAATAAGGCTCTTTTTTCCTTTGCCCCATTTGGGAAAGTCTCAGGATGTTTTTCGGAGAAGGCAATGGCACCCCACTCCAGTACTCTTGCCTGGAACATCCCATGGATGGAGGAGCCTGGTGGGCTGCAGCCCATGGGGATGCGAAGAGTCAGACGCGACTGAACGACTTCCCTTTCACGCATTGGAGAAGGACATGGCACCCCACTCCAGTGTTCTTGCCTGGAGAATCCCAGGGACGGGGGAGCCCGGTGCGCTGCCATCTGTGGGGGCGCACAGAGTCGGACACGACTGATGCGACTCAGCAGCAGCAGCAGGCTGTTTTTTACACCCCAATCCCCTTTCTGAGGGTTCCCTGTGATGGCCGTGTTTTGTGTTTCATTACCCTGTCGTTTCCCCTGGTGGCTCATGTGGTTAAGAATCTGCCTGTGATGCAGGAGACTTGGGTTTGATCCCTGGGTCAGGAAGATCCCCTGCAGGAGGGCATGGCAACCCACTCCAGTATTCTTGCCTAGAGAGTTCCACAGACAGAGGAACCTGGCAGGCTACAGTCCACGGTGTTGCAAAGAGTCGGACACAGCTGAGCACAGTAGACAAGGACAGGCATTTGAAAACCGAGACAGTCAGTCCATAGTTTGGCTATGGGTCTGTGGAAGTGGCTTAGTAGAAAAACTCTACCCAACAAAGGGCTAGTGACTGGCTGCACCAGCTAGAGGCTCTCTTTCTGGGATTTTGAATGTAAGACACACAGAGAAAATCACAGATTAGATGATTGGGCAGAAAGCAAAAAATGCCTGGAGTAAATGAGAAAGTAGAAATCAAGAGGTGGCCAAAACTGGGAGGCAGCAAAATCACTGAGATGGAGAGAGATAAAGAAGAATAAAACGATATTGGTAAGTAGCTGCAAGAGCTTAATAACTGGAGTAATTGAGTCACTAGAATGGCAGAAGACTTAAGTGTGTGTGTGTATGTGTGTGTGCGAAGTCGCTCAGTCATGTCTGACTCTTTGCGACCCCATGGACTGAAGCCCTCCAGACTCCTCTGTCCATGGGATTCTCCAGGCAAAAATACTGGAGTGGGTTGCTATTTCCTTCTCCAGGGGATCTTCCCAACCCAGGGATTGAACCCAGATCTCCATCATTGCAGGCAGACTATCCTCTGAGCCACCAGGGAAGCCATATAATAAACATTCCATCTAATTAACTAAATACTCTAAAATTCTCAGGGTACTGACTGGCTACTGAGATGACAAGATAGACTCCATTTCTATTCTTCCATGAGGCCCACTGTGGTATCCCAAACATCCTCACAACAGGCCCCTATAACCTAACTACCCAAATGCTAACAACATACAAGAGTCTCCCTAACACAATTTTGTTCCATGAGAAGTTTTAGGATACATTTCAAACATTTTCCATAATAAATGGGAATGATTTATTTAAATGATCAATTTTGTCTCTAGTTTCTCAAGACTGTAAAACTTAACCATAAGTGTGTTTTGGAAAGCATGAGAAATATTTTTCTGTAACTTAGGAGATGTTTCTTAGATCTTAGACCAGAGAAAGGTACAGCTGTGTTTTCTATTTGTCCTTATAATGAACTGGAAGACATATGAGCCCATTAAAAGTGAAATGGGATTGGATTACCTCTTTAATGCTTGCATTTTGTAATCACAATTGACGTCTATGTAACAAGAATGAATCTTCTCCTGAAAACTTCTACACTTCTATAAATCACGGAAAAAATAAACATTCAGTAAAGTTATCAAGATGAGTTCATTGTCTATTATTCAGTGAGAGTCCAAAGAAAGCAGTGGCACCCCACTCTTGTAACTCTTGCCTGGAGAATCCCAGGGACAGCGGAGTCTGGTGGGCTGCCATCTACGGGTCGCACAGAGTCAGACACGACTGAAGCGACTTAGCAGCAGCAGCAGCAGCAGCAGTAAAAGCGTTATTTTCCTGTTCAGGATCCTTTTGTAATTCAGATCTTGTTATTGCTGATTTGCTGTAGCGAGCAACTAGAGACTTTTAGAGCACTGTATTCTCACCGTAGTAAATATCACTTGAAATAAGGGGGCTTTGAGGAAAGAGTCTATTTGGCGATGAATACGGCCCACTGCCCTCTTCTGGACAGACTAGGAGAAGCAACAGTGTATATGTGTAAAAAAATCTAATACTTTCTAAATTCACTTCCACAATATTTAATGAATGTCTACAATGTGCTGGTTTGCCATGGCATGATGGGCCAAACCCCAAGAATGCCTGAAATTATCCTTCCCTTTGAAAAGCTTACAGATATGATGAGGAAATGAAATTCAATATTATTTTTCTGGATAATCTATGTAAGTATCAAGTAAAACTTTATGTGTATTACCGTAACTCAGGAAAACTTCCTATTATTTTCATTCATTGTAAAACAATTTTGTTCTTGTTAGATGGAGACCAGAAATAGATATATAAAAGAAGCTGGCCAGCAGCAAATTCTTGGAAGATCAACAGGCATAAAACACAGTGAAACTGTGTGTCACAGCCTGATTAAAAGATTGAACTAAAATACAGCCTTATGGTGCCCTATTTTCATAATAAAGATGTTCTCAGTAAGGTTGATCATGAGTTCCTTTACCTTTCCAAGGTTTCAACTTATATTATTCAAAGTAAAAGAATTTATTGCAAGCACTATATATGGAGTTCCAATTTTTTCAGCCCAAGGATCAGGATTTCAAGTTTTATAAGTCTGTTTCTACCTTTTATATATTTTATATCATATTTTTCTCTATTTAAAAATTTCATCTTACTGTGACAACACCAATGATGTGATGTTTATTCTAGAAAATCATAAATTCCATCTATACCCCTCAGAGCAACCATCACAATGACATGGACCTAACAGTAAAAAGCTTTCCAGGCTTTGATGAACAGAGTTTACACCAGGCCAACTATTTGTAAACACTATCAGTAACGAGAAGGCACGGATGCTCTGAGAGAGACTTTGGAAGCTACAATCAACATACTCAGCTGTTTATGATTACAGTTCTGTGTCCAGAGTTTAGCTAGGGAAAGCAATACCTGAAAATCCGGAAACCACAGCTGGAAGAGGTCTCATCTGATACATGTGGACATTGACCTTTGGACAAGCTGTATGATTTGCTCAGGGTCACAGAGCGGGAATGTGGCTGAGCAGGATGTGGACTCATATTTAATCTCCATTACATTGAACTTGGTTAGACTACTGCTCCGAATCTGATGAGGATTGGAGCTCCTCATGTTTAAGCTACTCTTAAAGGCAACATTCTAATAATTCTTGTCAGGCCCATCCTTTATGATTATCTTGATTTAATGATGAAGTTTTTCTCTGATTCAATTCTTCTAATAATAAAATTTTTATCATAAATGTGTTTGGAAACCGTGAAATACATTTTTGGGTAATAAGGAGCTCTCTTTTAGACCTTGGACCAGAGAGAAGTACAATTTTATTTTTGACTTGCTCTATTGTCTATTATTCAGTGAGAGTCCAGAGAAGGCAGTGGCACCCCACTCCAGTACTCTTTATAATAAATGCAGGGATGTATGCTGTTAAGTTTAAACTCTCCCAATATTTCATTACTACAACTAAAATCATCTAGGATAACTCTACTGAAAATTCTGCATTTTCATTTTTCTCAGAATGGTGGTCATAATAGGAGAAAAATCTTCAAAGGTATATTTTATATTTTTATTGGAATATAGTTGATTTACATGTATTAGTTTCTAATGTGCAGCAAAGTGATTTGTTTATATATATATGTGTGTGTGTGTGTGTGTATATATGTATATTCTATTCAAAGGTCTATTTTAAAGAAACAATTTTTGGAAAAAGCACTGGAACAAAGTCAAAAGAATTAAATTCTAAGCTGGCATTTTTCTCTGAAAGCTATACATTTAAAAAATTGAAGTATAGTTGGTTTGCACCTTTATGTTTGTTTCAGGTATATGATAGTGATTTATATTTTTATAGATTATACACCATATTATTAAAAATATTTTCTATATTTCTTGTGCTGTACATTACATCCATGTGACTAATTGATTTTATGACCGATAGTTTGTACCTCTTAATCCCCTTCAACCATTTCATCCCTCCTCTCATATCTCCCTGCTCTGGTAATTCTCTGTAAGTCTGTTTCTTTTTTGTTATGTTTGTTCATTCATTTTGCTTTTTAGATTCCACATATAAGCAAAGCCATACACCATTTGTCTTTCTCTGTCTGACATCTCACTTCGCATAATACGCTCTGGGTGCATCCATGTTGTTGCAAATTGCAAGATTTAATTCTTTTTTATGGCTGAGTAGTAGTCCATTATACAGACTCACGTGTGTGTGTGTGTGTTTCACATCTTCTTTATCCATTCATCTATTTAGGGGCCCTTAGGTTGCTTCCATATCTTGGCTACTGTAAACAATGCTGCAATGAACATAAAAGTGTATATATTTTTTCTAATTCGTGTCTTTATTTTCTTCAGGTAAATGCCTGAGTGAAATTGCTAAATCTTATGTTAGTTCTATTTTAACATTTTTAGGAATCTCCATACACTATGAAAATAGTGACTGCATCAGTTTAGATTCACATCAACAGTTAAACTGGCTTTTCTTCTTTATGTGTTCATGGTGACATCATCTAAGTCTTAATTACATTGTCAGTAAAATGAGGCTAATGATAGATGCCTTTTTACTTCACATGGTTCTTGTAATAGAAAAATAGATAATAGGTGGAAATTATTTTGAGCTTTTCTGAAGAAAAGCTATGTATTACTCACGTTTTAAAATATTGTATGCTGTTACATATCACGTTATAATGCTGCTAATTATATATTGTCTTATTTAAAATTTGTAGTTGTATTTTGAAGCAATAATCACAAAAAGCACACTTGTATATGACAAAATAACATTAGAAATTCATACATGTTTAATGTTTGAGGAAGCTGAGTTCATAATTAGCCTATGTACTTTTTTCTATAAAATGTAAGGCTGACTGAAGATTCTTTGGATTAATGATTTGGTGTCTGGCACGAAATTTCTTCTCACATCACTAGATGGCGCAATTTAAGGGTTCAGTTCAGTTGAGTCGCTTAGCCGTGTCCGATTTTGAGACTCCATGGACTGCAGCACTCCAGGCCTCCTTGTTCATCACCAATTCCGGAAGTATACTCAAACTCATGTCCATTGAGTCAGTGATGCCATCCA
>SJYX01011479.1:55733-102249 GCA_006410675.1 Oreotragus oreotragus
GGGGGAGAGGGTGCTGCATGGCATAGCACATGAGATCTTAGTTGCCCAACCAGGGATCAAACCTGCACACCCTACGTTGGAAGCATGGAGTCTTAACCACTAGACCATCAGAGAAGTCTCATAGAGCTCATTCATCTTGCTTGACTGAAACTTTATGCCTGTTGATTAGTAATTTCTTATTTCTCCCTTCCCTCAGCTGCTGGCAAACATCATTCTACTCTTTGATTCTGTGAATTTGACTATTTTAGAGACTTCGTATAAGTGGAATCATACCAGATTTGTCATTCTGTAATTGACTTCAACTATGTTGTTGCATATTGCAGAATGTCCTTCTTTTTAAAGATTGCATAGTATGCTATTGTAGTATTGATCACATTATCTATTCATCAGTCAATCAACTTTCAGGTTGTTTCCTAGAGTTCAGGAGTGCTAGTATCTTTTCAAGACCCCGATTTCAATTCTTTCTGGTAAATATCCAGAAGAGGCATGGTAGGTCATATGGTAATTGTATTTTTTTTAATGTTTTGAGGAACTTCCTTACTATTTTCCATAGTGGCTGCGTTTTGTATTCCCACTGACAGATTGCAAGGGTTCCAATTTCTGAGCATCTTCAGCAACATTAAAAAAAAACAAAACCAGCCATTTTGTCAGTTGTGAGGTTATATCTTACTGTGGTTTTGGTTTGCATTTCCCTGACAATTAGTGACTGTTTTCATATACCTCTTGGCCATTTGTATATTTTCTTTGGAGAAATGTCTACTTACGTCCTTAGCCTATTTCTTAATTAGGTTATTCGTTTGGTTTATTTTTTTAAGTTAGAGTTATAGAAATTCCTAATGTATTTTGGAGATTAATTCCTTATCGGATATGTGGTTTCAAATATTTGCTCTAATTCCATAGGTTATCTTTACTAACAAAACCAGCCATTTTGTCAGTTGTGAGGTTATATCTTACTGTGGTTTTGGTTTGCATTTCCCTGACAATTAGTGACTGTTTTCATATACCTCTTGGCCATTTGTATATTTTCTTTGGAGAAATGTCTACTTACGTCCTTAGCCTATTTCTTAATTAGGTTATTCGTTTGGTTTATTTTTTTAAGTTAGAGTTATAGAAATTCCTAATGTATTTTGGAGATTAATTCCTTATCGGATATGTGGTTTCAAATATTTGCTCTAATTCCATAGGTTATCTTTACACTCGGTTGATTGCTTACTGTGCAGAACCTTTTTAGTCTGGTGTAATCTCACCTGCTTATTTTGCTTTCGTTTCTTGTGCTGTTGATGTCGTATCCATGAAATCACTGTCAAGACCAATGTCATGAGACTTTCCCCTATAGTCTGTTTCAGGAGTTTTAAAATTTTGGATTTTACGTTTTTTTAAATCCATTTTGAGTTGGTTTTCTGTATGGTATAAGATAAGGGTCCAGGTTCATTGTTCTGTGCTTTCTCAGCATTATGTGTTGAAGAGGCTGTGCTTTTTCCATTGCCTTACTCAATAGTGAAAACCAAGGGCTTGTCTTCTAAGATCAGGAACCAGGTAGGGCTGCCTGCTTTTACTACTTCAACTCAACATAGTACTACTGGAAACCACAGTGAGAACAATTAGGCAAAAGGAAGGAAAAAAACACACCCCAACTGGATAAGAAGTAAAACTCTCTTTTTGCAGATGATATGATGTTATACATACAAATCCTAACGACTATACAAAAAACTGTTAGAACTAATACATAATTTCAGTAAGCTGGAGAATACAAAATNTAGGCAAAAGGAAGGAAAAAAACACACCCCAACTGGATAAGAAGTAAAACTCTCTTTTTGCAGATGATATGATGTTATACATACAAATCCTAACGACTATACAAAAAACTGTTAGAACTAATACATAATTTCAGTAAGCTGGAGAATACAAAATCAACATACAAAAATTAGTACTGTTTCTATACACTGACAATGAGCTGCTGCTGCTGCTGCTGCTAAGTTGCCTCAGTTGTGTCCGACTCTGCGACCCCAGAGATGGCAGCCCACCAGGCTCTGCCGTCCCTGGGATCAATGAACTATCACCCCTCAAAAATGAAAAAATCCATCTATAGTAGCACCAAAAAAGGATGAAATTCCTAGGAATAAACCTAACTAAGGAGATGAAAGACTTATATACTGAAGAATGCAAAACATTAATTAAAAAAATTAGATAAGACACAAAAAATAGAATTACATTTTATATTCATGGATTAGAAGACTTGCTATTGTTAAAATGTCCATACTACCAAGCGATCTAATGGTGCAATGCAATCCTTATCAAAATCCAAATGGCATTTTTTTTTTACAGAAATAGAATACAACCATGTACATTTATACATTTCAAGTATTTACTTTCCATTAAAACAGCTAGTATTCTTGTAGTATTGCCCATAGCAGTGATTTAGTGAAAAATTATTTCATTTTTCAAATTACTGTTTCAGTTATCTTAGTTACCATCTGCAAATATGGAAAGAGAATTTTTTTAACCTGTTTAGTGGTATAGTAAGCTGACTACACTAGGCCTGGAAGACCTGGATTTTAATATCAACTACATGATTCACTAGCCACAAAATAATGAAAGTAATAATAATAAACATCTCTCATTTGGTTGTGGGTTTTGTGGTATAATTTTTTTCGCATATACTATATTCAGTTTTTATCATATTCTTTCTGGGGCTCAGACTTCTTAACTGGAAAATGGGGACAATAACTCCTACCCTGTCTACCTCACAGACATACTTTAAGAATGAAAGACAAAAAGTATGTAAAATTACACTTGGAATCACAAAGCACTATGTCAAACCATTATCACCACTTAGATGAAGAGTCAGTATAACAATGTATAACTATGTTAAGAATGAGAAGAAAGGAAAATGATATTGACTCGACTGATCAGTTGTGTGAACTGGAGGCAGCTTACTGACTCCATCAATATCTCATACCCATGCCTGTTCTCTAGGGCTCCCACAAACAGACAGCACCAGGGTAATAACCATAAGACCTGCAGATTAAATGAATTCTGGCTAAGGATTCATTTCCTAACCTTATGCCCAAGAAATCTGGGCTTGTGCTGGATGATTCAAAGTTATTTCTTATATATAAGGGCTATGAAAGTTCTTAGAGCACATGCGTTTACAGGAAGCTTATTTTTTCCTCTGGGGCAAACATTGTTCTTGGAACAAAATGATTACACCAATATTCTCTGAGCTAACGAAAGGTTACTTCCTTCCATGTGCTGAAAATGATTATGCAAAGAAATTGGTTTGGGGCATATGTGTTATGTGCACTTTAAGTTGCTTCAGTCGTGTCTGACTCTTTGCGATCCTATGTACCATAGCCCACCAGGCTCCTCTGTCCACGGGATTCTCCAGGCAAGAATACTGGAGTGGGTTGCTATCCCTGTCTCCATACCCTTATACGTGTTATAAGGCTGCCTTTTATACTGTCTTTCTGTTTACCTTCTCAAAACATTTTTCCCAGTGTGGGATGTACATGCCCCACATGTGGTCAGAAAAATCAATAGATGTTTAAAAGCCTGGAAGCATTTATCTCTGTTCACAGTAGCTTTATCTCTGTGCAGAAATAAAATGCATTTTGATCAGAATTCCTTCTCTTAGCACCTAGTAACAAATACAGTTGAAACCCATTCAATTGGAGAAGAAAACCACCAAACAGGACCAATCAAAAATTTTCAAAACATACTGCCAAGGCTAAAATGTACTTACCTGAGCAATTATGTCTGCAATTTCTGAATAACTGTGGCATCTTCCCACACACGATCTAGCCAAAAAGTCCTCTACCAGCCGTGTTCCAATACCGTATCCCCTGTGGAGAAAGGGAAAGAATGTGCTCTGAAAATATTTGAGACATTAGTGAAGTCCCTCCATCTTTCAGCATGGATTCATCTGTTAGGACGTTTGTAAATAAATAATAAAGTAAAACAAACTTGACATGTCAAATGGCAATTTGGCAGGGGGTTCCATAGGGTACAATTCATCCAGGAAATTTTAACTAGTCTCCTTTAAGCAAAAAAGTCTGAGGAGTGAAGGCTGACCCAAACTTGACAGTGTAAATTAAAATTAAAAGAGGTTGGTGTTTGCAGCCTACTGTGTCTCATTGGCAGCTAGCTTTCTCATCATTGGCCATTATCAGAAACAGAATGAGGCTCTAGCTGACTTGTCTGGTACAGGTTGGGTACCTAGATGCTCATCTTTTCTTAGCATAGTTTCCATGGTAGGAGAGCAGGTATGTCTGGGATCGGTTCTGGAAGGAGTGGAAGAAGGGAGTGGAGAAATAATTTTTTTGTGTGCCATTTAGTTTTCAGCTACACTGAAGTTGGAACACTGAAGTTTAGTGAAAAGAACAAAAAAAGCAAAGTTCAGAAAGTTCTTTTTTTTAATTTTAGGGAAATTAAATGTATGGGACTTGGGAGAAGGTATTTGTGTTATGTGTTCACTCTGTCTCGCAGCAGATGGCTTGAGCGGTACCTAAAGCACAATTCTGCAAGCATTTTATTGAGATGTGATAATATATCCGAGCAGACAGATTCAACAAGATAGACCTAGAACTTTCAATCTACTTGAGAAATTATGAACTTAACAGTGGAAATAAAAGAAAGAAGACTGTTTTTGCTTACCAACTAGCACAAAATTGGTCTTTTAATGTCACAGCCGCATGTCCAGGACTAGTGAAACAATTTGAACAGGGCAACAGAAGGCTCAACAAGTCAAAAGACATCACAGTCTGTACGAGGCTATATTTGTTCCATAGGGTTTGAAAAGGGTGGGAGTGGATATTCAGTGACCAGTCAACTGGGAGAGAGAGGTGGATTTGATGTCAAAGTGATTTACTAAATCTATGAGGTTATCTGTTTATATTTCTGAGTAGATAGAAATATTCAATTTAGCTTACTTGTCTTCCAAGAAAAATGCTTTGTGATTCTAGCCAGGAAGTTCACATTGAAAAGACTTTTAAAAAACAGAAACAATAGAAATACTTGTACCAGGATTTTAGGAAAAAATGTTTCCAGTGTTTTCTATATTATGCATATCTGCAGGCTCAGCTACTAGGACAGGTAATGGAAAGGCAGAATGTTGTAGTCAGTGCAGTATATATCTTGCTTTGGTGAAAGGATATATTTCTGCAAAGCAGATATTTTATATATCAGTTAAAAATGTAAGATGCTTTCAGCAGAAGCTATTAAAGAAATCCAAATGAGAATTATTGTTTCTCTTACGGCAAGGCCTTCCTACAGCCTCTCAAAATGCATTCTTTAACTAATATTTCATTCGTTGTTTATTAAAATATGCACCCAAGTAGCTAACTATAGGTATTTGGGGGGGGGTCAAATAAATGAGTGTCTTCATTTTATGCTGCTGTTCTACAAAACAATGGAAATTTAACAAGTTAAATAATCTGACTGCTGAAAATATTTTATCATATGTTTAAGAGTGACCTAAATATAAAATAACTTAAAAAGCTACCACTGTTACAGACAATTTAGCTAAGGAAGTGCTCCTGACTAATTAAGAAGATATTTTTTAAAAGAATATGTGGACCAAAATGAACAGAACTTAGAACAATGAAAAAGAACTTTCTGATAGAAAAAGGATAAGCATAAAGAAAGGAAGGAAAGCAAGAGCTCACAAAAAAATCTTTCAAGGTTTTCTTAATGTCTTTTTTCTGTATTTCAATCAAAAATACAATGAGCATTTTAAAAGAGGTCCAAAATGCTCATCTACACTAAATTTCCTCGTCAAACTTTCTAATGAAACCTTCTAACTAGTACAAATTTTCCAGTCATTGCTGTGTTAGAAACCTTTTAAGGATCCACAATTAAGAGATTCAAGTATGTTTATAGATGTTTTATTATTAAGCAGTAATATAATACTCATATTATTGTTCTGAAAAATTAAAGGCTGAATTAGTGTAGGAGAAATGTCTATTAATAAAGGAAAATGGACTTTTATTTTAAAAAGAAGGAATGAGTTCTTTATTTAATATGTTTTTAAGTAAAACAGAGTAATGTTAAAAGTGTTCAGATAATGAAAACATTACGTAAGAAACAATAAATCTCCCTTCTATCCATAAACTCCTGCCTTCCCCTCCGGTTCTCTCAGGCAACCACTATTAGCAGTTTTCTCACAGATCCTTCCATAGATAGTCTATGCTTAATAAACACATATTTACACTGGAAGAAATTATGCTAGAACAGAAGGCTTGAAAAGAAATGTGATGACCCACCATATTCTTTAAAGAGCAATTTCAGTTTTACCATGTTTTTTGACACGACTGAGCGACTTCACTTTCTTTCACTTTCTTGCTTACAGATCACCAGCAAAGAAATGATTTCTAATGAAAAAGAAAATGTTGCATGATTGATATTCATGGAATAAAAGCCCCTTCTTATTGCTTTAGGCTTTAAAGTGAAGTCGCTCAGTCGTGTCCAACTCTTTGGGACCCCATGGACTGTAGCCTACCAGGCTCCGCCCTCCATGGGATTCTCCTGGCAAGAGTACTGGAGTGGGTTGCCATTTCTTTCTCCAAGGGATCTTCCCAACTCAGGGATCGAACAAGGGTCTCCCACATTGCAGGCAGACACTTTACCCTCTGAGCCACCAGGCTTTAAGCTTTGTGGCAACACAAATGGCAGTTATTAGAAATTATGCTCCTCTCTAGGTGGGATTTGTTGACATGGAAGAGCAGCTACAATGGAGCAAGACAAGTCAAAAGAGGAAGACCAACTACATTCCACAAGAATAAAAGACTTCTACTCACATGGTATCTAAATATTTATTCACATCTTCATCTTTTTCATAATCCTTACAGAGCTGGGCAACCAGAGCTCCATAGGTGAGGACAAAGAGATCTTTATTCTGGGGAAAAAGAGATAGTTTTATGTTATTGGCAAAGTTATGGGAAATATACTACTGGTCCTTTATAAAAAGCTTTTCTAGTGGGAAGGAGCCTTTGAGATCATCTGTTCCTTTCTTCCATCCCCTTCCCCACTAAGTCTGTGTGCTCAGTTGTGTCTAACAACTGCAATAATTTTCACTTTGGAGAACCAATTGCACCTATATTTGAATACATTGCTGGGGGAAAAAGAGCTCTGAAATAAATTTCTTACCATGAGAACATTTTTCTATGCATTTGCTTATACAACTTACAATACGTTTTCATGGAGGAAGTTTTTTAAAATACTAATTGCTAGTATAAATTCTTATTGTTCTAGAATGGCCTTTGGTATATTTTGACCATGTTTTCACTTGGAAGGAAAACCTGGGTGAGATGTCTCATGAGTCTGCACAATCCCTAATAGGTTTCAGATCTGCTAAGGAGGCCATCAGGCTGAACCCAACTATAGCAACAAATTTGGAGTTTGTCTTTATACTTAGAGAAAAAAGGAGAATTTGTACTTTTCTTATAGATCTCTAAAATATGTAATATTTTTCAGAGTAAATTAAAAATGAAAAGTAAAACTGAGAATAAATTGGGTTTAGTTTACCAAAGATATGTTGAAAATATGGAAAAAAGAAAACACAAAGTTCAATCAACCCCTTTTAAAAAGTCTCTTTGGTTCACTGCAGAACTATTTACAACAGGTAGCACATAGAAGCAACCTAGATATCCATCAACAGATGAATGGATAAAGAAGATGTGGTATGGATATACAATGGAATATTATTCAGCTATAAAAAGGAATGAATTTGAGTCAGTTGTAGGGAGGTAGATGAACCTAGAGCTTGTTATACAGGGTGAAGTAAGTCAAAAAGAGAAAAAGCAAATATTGTAGATTAACACATATATATGGAATCTAGAAAAATTGTACTGATGAAGCTATTTGCGTGGAAGGATTGGAGACACAGACATAGAGAACAGACTTGTGAAGACAGTGGAGGAAGGAGAGGGTAGGACAAATTAAGAAAGTCAAGAATACTGAAGTGGGTTGCCATGCCTCCTCCAGGGGAACTTCCCAACCGATGAATTGAACCTGAGTCTCTTGCATTGCAGGCGGATTCTTTACCAGCTGATCTACCAGGGAAGCCCCATATATATACTGCTGCTAAGTCACTTCAGTCGTGCCCGACTCTGTGTGACCCCATAGATGGCAGCCCACCAGGCTCCCCCGTCCCTGGGATTCTCCAGGCAAGAACACTGGAGTGGGTTGCCATTTCCTTCTCCAATGCATGACAGTGAAAAGTGAAAGTGAAGTCACTCAGTCGTGTCCGACCCTCAGCGACCCCATGGACTACAGCCTTCCAGGCTCCTCCGTCCAGGGGTTTTCCAGGCAAGAGTACTGGAGTGGGGTGCCATTGCCTTCCCGCATATATACACTATCATGTGTTAAAAAGATAGCTAGTGGGAAGCTGCTGTATAACACAGGGGCCCCAGCCTGGCTCTCTGTGATGACCTCCAGGGGTGGATAGGGGGCTGGGAGGTAGGCTCAAGAGAGGGGGGATATATGTATAATTATGACTGACTCACATTGTTGTATGGCAGAAACCAACACAACATGGTAAAGCAATTATCTTCCAATTAAAAAAAAAGTTTCTTTGTTTTGCATCTGCTATTGAAAACAAAGAAATAGAAGAGGACATCTGAGATAATTGACTACAATCCCCTCAGTCTTTCAGAGCAGGGAATGAGGCCTCAGGAGGAATGCGTTACTCGCCCAGCTGGCCGTGACTGGCAGAGCCCGGGCGGAGTCTAGGACTGCAGGCTCCTCCCCGTCATAGCTCTTTTCTTCGAGGTGCACTAAAGAAGGCATCTGCCTGGAGTAGAGGTGAGTGGGAGAGGGAGGTAGGCGTACCATCGTCAAAAATAATCTCATTTCGTGCATAATCTTATATTTTCATGAAAGATCAAATATGGATTCCAGGTTAGCAGAGGTGTTTTTACCTGCAGGCTCAGGTATCTTGTGCAGCACAACGTGGAGGGAAAGATAAGGCCTGATAACATGTATTCAATTATTTTTTCTTAAATAAGAAGTAGAAATGACTCAGAAAACCAATGAAATAGTTTGTCCAACCAAGTGACTTCTTTGAAATGTTATATGATATTGATCCAAATACTTCCAAAATTGACCCAATACCACCAATGTCCATTCTCTTATGAAGAGGTTTATATCATGATAAATATGTTTCTTTAATTGGGTAGAATATTTACTATAATTTGATAAATTTTAAATCAGAAGAATCCAAATAGTATGTGGTGCATAGGGACATAACTTCTGTTGAAAAGCTAAATCAAAAGGTCATAAACATGTATAGAATATACATTAAATACATTAAATGACATTAGACACTAATGAACACAATTCAGGCATAGGAAAAAAATGAGTACATTAATATTCCTAGTAGGAAACCAATGATGTAAAGCATGTGATTTAAACAAAAATATTTGTTAAACAAACCACTGAAGGGTCATCATGTATTCAGTTTTAACTCCATTCTTATTTAAACCTTCCAAGAACCTAATTATGATTTTAAATATATTTTAAAGGCAATCTTTTTAGTATTGAGTTTTTGATGACCTATTCCTACTTAATGTAATATATAATCATCTATTTTGTATATATTTCATTTCCTATTTCATGAAGTATGAAATATAAAGAACTGCTTGATTTTTTACTTTTACCGTTAGAGATAGAAGGAAAATGTGACACTTCTATAGAACTGCCTGTAAATTATACAAAAAAATGTCTGCCTTACATATAAGGAGCTACAGCCGAAGATAGATCACTGTTAAAAGCCAATATGACAGTGTAAGAATAAGCAAAGTTGAAGGGGACAGAAATGAATGAATGCGGTTGTTGCTGCCAGCAGTAAAACAGAAGAATTCGAAAAATAGAGAAAAGGAGATAAAATTATACCTATCTATGTGCCATAGCTTCAACATTGTGCCCATTTATAATTAAGGCTAAACTGAAGAAAAATGGCATTTTCTTTTCTTTCCTCTCTCTCTCTCTCTGGTGGGTGGATACTAATTATGTTTTACTTCTAGGTGTGTTTCAAGCTTGGTTCCCATAAAGGCCAGTGTTCTTCATTTTGTTTCATGGTCAAAGACTGTCTCTTGAAAAACATGTCCAAAAGGGTCTCAGACTGATCACAAGAGAGATCAACATAAATCTATCATCACAGTTTTTAAAACATAAAAATCAATCTTTTTTTACAGAAAAAATAGAACACCATTAATTATTTCAGGAGGTTTTAGATATATCAAGATAAAAATGTGTTTTAACTGATATATAAATTAAGTGACTTAGGTACAATATGAAGCACATACAATATTTTTCAGTATTTGAGGAGTCCCATAAAAAAATGAAGATTCCAGACTGGCATCTGCAGCCATTCCCAACTGGGGTGTGCATGGGTTAGTCATACAATCCTAAGTATTCATGCCCAGAGTGATTTTTATGCAATGCCCTTGAGTCTGCTGAAATATTTAACAGAGTTTTAAACTTAATGATGAATTTTCACATCTGTAACTTCTGAATGCCTCTAAACCATAATAAAAGAGAGTTAAAGAACAACACTTATCCAAATCTAATCCTCAAATAGTTTTAAAAATAACTCTGAACTTGGAATATATAGGAAAGAGCCCATACCAAGTCACAATAATAATCATATTTAAGACTAGAAAATATATTTTAAAGGCCATCTTTTTAGTACTGAGTTTTAGATGACCTATTCCTACTTAATGTAATATATAATCATCTATTTTCTATATATTTCATTTCCTATTTCATGAAGTATGAAATACAACCAGTTACAAGTATGAAATACAAAGAACTGCTTAGTCTTTTTACTTTTACTGTTAGAGACAGAAGAAAAAATTGACACTTCTGTAGATATAATTCGTCAGAAAAGAAGACTTTAAAATATGTATAAAGAATTGATTAGTCTCTCACAGTATGTCAAAGATCATTGTAACTATTCCCAGAAGTGTCATTTATGTTTCTCTCCAGAAAACACCCCCTTTGCTCCACTGAAAAAGTCTACTTAACAGCATCACCTTTCAAAATAATTCAGAAATCACTTGGGAAAACATTTTCTCTAAAGCAGGAAAAAAAAATCTCTTTGAGAACATATTTATAAAGAGATCTTACTATTTTATGGTACTCTGGTCCTCTGCGTGCGGGACGAGACATCGTGCCTGGCAGGGGAAGAAGGTTCACCGTCTTCGTCCTTCGGTGTTGCCTCTGTAAGTTCCTCCTTGCTCTGAGACTCCTTGCTGCTTTTGCACTCTCCTGCTTTTGCCCTCTGCTGAAGTGGAGGGGAAAAGAATCGTAAACAGGACTGTCTTATAGCCCAGAACAGTGCCTGCAATCAAATACTGCTTCACTTGTGGGGACCAGTTGTAAACTTAAGACATAAAAGCTGAGAGTGAAAAGTCAGACCAGAAGCACCGGCTACTGAGAATTCTTTGGCCCAAGGGAGTATAAGAGTGGTGTTTTGTTCTCATGCCAAAGCATTGTTTTAAAATCACAAACATAAACCTTCACAATCCAAGATAGATCTAAATGTTAGCATTATTTAGTCTTTGTATTGATTGTTGTGTGAATTCAAGAAAGGATCAGCAATTTATAGACACTAAATCCTGGATTCAAACCTAATCGACAACTCTAATGGATTTCGCTTTATCCCCCAAATAATAAGTATGAAAGATCCCCACTTAGTGTGATTACAAATCCAAATTTGGTAACTTTTTCTTTTTCATAAGCAGCCATTTAATGTGTGATAGAATTTGGGTGATAATATTTTCTTACAAAACTGTTGCTCAAAATGCATGTTCTACAGTTTAATAATGTATAATGATTCTGGCAGAGAAAGCAAGCCCTTAGCTTTCTTTTGAAAGTACCTAATATATTAGCTATTGAAGGCTGTTTTATTTATGCAGAAGTAGAGATACCTCAAGTTAAAAACAAGAAACCTTCTCATCTTGACAACTGCAGGGTTCAGAGGACTGAAACTGTTCCAGAAATAGAAGCATAAAATTCAATTTGAGAAAGTTTCCTATTTCTTACAGCCTGAGTTGATCAGCTTTATGTGTTCTGGAAAATTCTTGCTATATAGTGACAGACTGCTGACTACTTTGGAGAACAGTGTGATGTAGTTAAAAAGAGCCTAGGCGGCTTTGGGAGGCTCAGGCTTAGCTGCGTTTCTACCATTTACTGGTTGTGTCACCATGGGCAAAGCATTTTATTGCTATTTGGATCTGATTTCACATCTGGAAAATGGCAGTAACAGGCCCACCTCACAGAAGAATTGTACCAAAGAGACGATGTGTGCTGTAAACCGACTCTTGGTGACCCCATGGACTGTAGCCTACCAGGCTCCTCTGTCGATGGGATTCTCCAGGCAAGAATACTGGAGTGGACTGCCATTTCCTTCTCCATTATAATGTACTATACAAACATGAATTACTATAGATGATTTTTGTAGGTGATATGTCAAATGGAATGCTGCAATATTTAAGGTATTTCTATTAGTGCTTTTGTTCCAGGATACCATTATCAGGAAGAGCAGTTTTGCTGGATTGTGAAGTGTGGGACTTTTCAGTAGCAGATTCTAATAACATCTTATGTTTATATAAACTGTACAGTTTACAGCATGTTTTTCATTTTATTTGGTGGTGGTGGTTGTCATCAAGTCATGTCTGACTCTTGTGACCTCATGGACTATAGCTGGCCAGACTCCTCGTCCTTGTGATTTCCCAGGCAAGAGTACTGGAGTGGGTTGCCACTTCCTTCTCCAGGGGATCTTCCCGACTCAGGAATTGAACTCTTGTCTCCTGTGTCTCCTGCGTTGGCACACTAAGCCATCTGGTCTCATTTTAATTTAATTACACCCTTGAAGTATTCAGTACTATAATCATGACCATTTTAAAGGATAGAAATCTAAAAGTCAGAGCTTAAGAAATTTGTTGAAGACTAGCTGGAGAGTTAAGAAATTAGTTCAAGATTAGCTGATACTGAAGCTGAAGCTCCAATATTTTGGCCACCTGGTGCTACGAGCTGACTCATTAGAAAAGACCCTGATTCTGGAAAGGATTGAAAGCAGGAAAAGGGGACGACAGAGGATGAGATGGTTGGATGGCATCACCGACTCAATGGACATGAGTTTGAACGAGCTCCGGGAGCTGGTGGTGGACAAGGAAGCCTGGTGTGCTGCAGTCCATACGGTCCCAAAGAGTCAGACACGACTAAGTGACCGAACAACAAGCTGGAAAGTGGATAACAAAGAGGAATTTGCACGAAATCCGCTGACTGCAAATCAGCAATGTCTTTTTTTTTAATTTCCACTGCTCAGATGCTACTTACATTAGAGCAAAATATTTTAGAGGTTGACTCACAAAATCTCAGAAGGTATGCTGACAGTATGTTGCAGGGCCCAATTTGAGGGTAATTCTGGGTTCTAGATGAAAGATCCAGAGAAAAACAGAAAAAGTCTGTGTACTTGGTGGGAGGCGAATGATGATACAGGAACTGATTTCACTAAACTAATGCTGTGGTGACATCCGGGCCACTGTGAGAATTCAGGACATCTTGCATTCATTAGAAAAAGCCAGGACTTCCCTCGTGATCCAGTGGATAAGGATCCACCTACCAATGAAGGCACTCAGGTTCAATCCCTGGTCTGGAGAAATTCCAGATGCCAAGGAGCAACTAAAGCTATGTGCTACAACTCCCCCAACCCCCGCCTCCTATCACCCCTACCCCCAGAGGATGCTCCACACAAGACAAGCCACCCTAAAGGGAACTCACTGAAAAGAAGAGTAGCCCCTGCTTGCAGAAACTGGAGAAAGCCCGCGAGCAGCGACGAAGACCCAGAGCAACTAAAAATAAACAAATAAATAAATAATTTAAAAAAGAAAACCCCAGCTCTTTCCCAGATGGTTAGATCTTCCCCCTCTCCCACCCCTGCAGCCAGGACCTCGGGGTTTAAGGTAGGAGCCCCTGACTGGCGGGCCTGTGCAAAAACACAGTTGACACAACCACAGCTCTGGTGTTCAGACCATGAAATCTACTTGCCTTCAGCAGCTCTTCTGATCTGAGCGAGCCATGCATTCCCCAGGCTCTTTTTTTTTATGCAAAACCATCCTTCACTTAAATAGAGAGGAAGGCACCTGTGTTTCAAACAGGTTGCTGTTGTTTATCCGCCAAGTCGGCTCCGACTCTTTGACGACCCCACGGGCTGTATGATTCTACTTTTCTGCCTTGGCAGCAAATTAGGAAGACGAATCACTTCAAAAGAATGCAGAAGAGGAAAGTTTCCCCCTTTCGTTAAGTATTCTTTCTGTAACTGAGGACTGAATTTGGAGCCTGGGTTGGAAAAATGACACATTCATCAGTCTCATCTTATCTGCACAGCAGCCAATCAATGCAAGTAAGTGGTGAACTGGGCCACCCCCTATACCGGCCTTTGAAGAAGTACCCGGGCAGCTGAGTAGAGAACTGGGGAGATGCAAAGAGGAGGACACCTACTGATTCGTCAGCAGTATGTTTACTCTCTGAGCTCATCCACAAACTCTCAGACAAGGCAAAGCCACTTCCAAATACTATGACATCTGGTCCAGGGGCTTGTTATCTTTTTGCAGCTTCTTTTTCTATTTAAGCCTGCTTCTGGTGTTTAAGTGAATTTCTTTACGTAAAATCAGTGTTAATTTACTCAGCATCTCTACCCCTCTGAGGACAGCGCTGTCTCTCAGACCTGATTCCCCATACCGGTGTTACCACTGTGTGCTCAGTGAATGAGCTAGGGTATTCCTGCCAAGGGGTAGATGCTTTATGTTGGCTAGACAGGCAATGGTCTTCCCTGTGGCTTAGATGGTAAAGAATCTGCCTGCAATGCAGGAGACCTGGGTTCGATCCCTGGGTCGGGAAGATCCCCTGGAGAAGGAAATGGCAGCCCACTCCAGTATTCTTGCCTGGAGAATCCCATGGACAGAAGAGCTGGGCAGGCTACAGTCTATGGGGTCGCAAAAAGCAGACACAACTGAGCCTTTAACACATTCACTTTCATTCAGACAGGCAACAGCAGAGTATCTTTAACAAGGACACCATTTGGCTCTAAAGCCCCAAAGATGATTATTATCAATGGATGTGACCATTCACGATTATTGACAAGGTATGTGCTGGTACTGCAGACAGTCAATTCTTTCAATAGTAAATGAAAATAAATACTTAAGAATCTGTAATCAACAAATTTCTTTACAGCAAGACTTTGACACTTCAATAATGACTTCTAATCAATGTTCCCTGAAAGAGTGGCCTATAATTTCCTTCTCCACTTCCTTATTTACCATATACTCTATTAAATGGAGTTTTAAAACATTACATTATAAACATAAGGAAGATGTAGTACTTACTACCAAGCTCTACTGAACAAGTTGCTGTATATAATTCAGTTTTTGTTTTAAGCATTAAAGCAATACTGATACAGTTGAAATATTCTGTACCCTTTTTAATCTTATTCTTTCCTCCTCAGTGGCCACCACCACGCAAAACTTGACATTTGTTGTTTCTGTACATGTTTCAAAATTCTACAGATGTCAGTAACTACAAAGAATATATAATATTATTTTATTTTATTATTATTTTTAAATTTTATTGTATTAAAAAATTTATTTTTACTTTATTTTACTTTACAATACTGTATTGGTTTTGCCATACATTGACATGAATCCACCATGGGTGTACATGAGTTCCCAATCTTGAACGCCCCTCCCACCTCCCACCCCATATCATCTCTCTGGATCATCCCCATGCACCAGCCCCAAGCGTCCTGTATCCTGTATTGAACCTAGACTGGCGATTTGTTTCTTACATGATAGTATACATGTTTCAATTCCATTCTCCCAAATCATCCCACCCTCTCCCTCAGAGTCCAAAAGTCCGTTCTATACATTTGTGTCTCTTTTGATGTCTTGCATACAGGGTTATCATTACCATCTTTCTAAATTCCATATATATGCGTTAGTATACTGTATTGGTGTAAAAAAACATGGAATGCTTCACGAATTTGCGTGTCATGCTTGCGCAGGGGCCATGCTAATCTTCTCTGTATTGTTCCAATTTTAGTAGATGTGCTGCTGAAGCGAGCACATTTTATTTTAAAACTTGACAGAATGTAACATGCTGCAGGTATCATACAGCTTGTATTCTTAAAAATTATTTAAGATTTATCTATATTCATACCTGTCATTCTAGTTTATTTATTTTTCACAGAGGCTCAGCAAACTTTTTCTATAAAGGGCTGGATAGTAAATATTTTCAGTTTTAAGGCCACACAGACTCTTGTCACAAACTACTCAACTCTGCTCAGGTGGTGGGAAAGCAGTTAGACAATTAGGAACCAGCGTGGATATGTGCTAATAAAACTTTATAAACACTAAGATTTGGATTTCATGTAATTTTCACGTCATAAAATATTGAAAAAAAATTCAAACTGTTTTAAAAGGTAAAAATTATTCTTTGTTTAAAAGGCTTACAAAGCAGGCAGTGGGTCGGTTTGGTCCCTGAATTATATATAGGCTGCCAACTCCTACTCTATAGCATTCTAGTACCATGGTTTCTCAACCTGTTTCCTTGTTATTAGACACTAATGCTGAAATTTCCTTTGTCATCTTGTATACAATCAGTATGTTTTAGCAAGGGATTTACAGAGAACTTATAAAAACAGTGCATTCTCTGTTTTTAGGGTATGGAACACTAGATGTTAGACAAAGCTTGCTAATGTTGTTCCTCCATATCTTTTATATCCTTTCAATGTTTATCTCCGTCCCTGGGATTCTCCAGGCAAGAACACTGGAGTGGGTTGCCATTTCCTTCTCCAATGCGTGAAAGTGAAGTCGGTTAGTCATCTCTGACCCTCAGCGACCCCATGGACTGCAGCCTACCAGGCTCCTCCGTCCATGGATTTTCCAGGCAAGAGTACTGGAGTGGGGTGCCATTGCCTTCTCCCAATGTTTATCTCCTAATGTTTCCTTGATCATTTCTAATATGTTAAAAATCTCTTTGATTATAAGAATTTTTCCTAATAATTTGACATTTTTGCTTTCTATATTTCAGTAATACAGTCATGGACAAGTTGATGACTGTCATATCTCATAATGGATCATTCCTTTCTTATGATTGAGTCTTCAAAATTAGCCCGACACTTTTTTGCCTTTAGCTCACTTCTGCCTTATATTAATGTTATTTCCAAGGGTATACATTTCAGTACCTTTAGTTTTCAAGCTTTGTGTGTTTTAGGTTGTCACTTGTAAGTGGCATGACTCTATTTTTTAATCTCTGTAGGTGCATTTACCCCGGCTCTGATGTGGCAGTTAAAGGCATGTGCCAAACCACCTGAGTCCTGGTCCCGGCCCTTTCCCTCATCTCTGCGTGGCCCTGTGCAATTTCCTTTATCTCTCCACACTACACTTTTCTCATCTGTGAAGAAGCTGAGGATAATATTAGTACCTCATCATAGGATTATTATGGAAATTAAATAACGTTCTTACCTGGCATGTAGTGAGCACTCAATAATTGTTAGCTATTTTAAAATGTTGTATGTGTGATTATTGATGTGTTTGGTCTCATTTCTACCATTATTTTGTGTTTTCTGTTTATCATCCTTTTTCCTCTGTTTACTGTTTCTTTTCCTATCATTATTCTCTTTTTATTTCCCTTTTTTCTGAGTGATCTATACACTGTGTTTCTATTGTTTAATAATTATACTTAAGATTTTTACTGCTTTATTAAGACATAAGTGATTTTACAGTTTGGTGAGTTTTGACATATGTATATACCCCTGAAGCCATCAAATTAATCACCATAATTAATATAGCCATCACTCCTATTTTATAACTGTGTTTTCTTTGATTCTTTGTCTAATTTGCATCCATTAACTGCACAGCCAGTTTAACAGCTAAATAGTTTGTATCTCCTGTGTGACCCAGAGTCTGTATTCTGACCCACCTTCTTATCTAGCTCTCATACACCAAGCCAATATTTCCTCTGCTCTTAATCAACCCAGAACCAGGTATCAGACAAATAGCAACATCCCTCGTGCCCTGAAGTCCATCAGAACCATTTGAATTAGCCAGTTCTAAGCTCCTTCCCTTCACCTGCCTTCACTTTCCCACAGAAACCCCAGGGAACGCTCTGGCTTCAGCTTCCCTCCTCCTTTTCTGCCTCCAGCCCAACCTGCTGCTTCCCCAGGAGGCCCTGCGTGGACTGGCATGCCCCTTTCTCTTGATAAATGTGAGTAATAAATTTTCCTTTTGATGGCATTGGCCTCTGTCTTCACTCAGTCACCTCCATAAACTAAAATTGTGGTTCAAATTCATACATCCCCCCACAAGTCTTCCCATGCCCCTGGCAAACCCTGTCTTCTTACTTCTTCTCCACCACTCTCTAGGTGAGCACTAGTTTGTTTTCTATCAGTAGAGGTTAATTAACACTTTCAAGGATTTTAGATAAATGTCAGACATTATATATTCTTTTGCCTAAATTATTCCCTTTAGAAAATTATTTTTAATTCATTCTTGTTACTATATATATTAATAGCCTATTCCTCATATTTTTCTGAGTAGCTTTCCCTTACATGGATATAGAACAGTCTGTGGATGGCTTCTGTGTTGTTTCCAGTTTGAAGCTATTGTAAAGAAAACTTGTGTCATTCATGCACATGTGGACGTATGCTTTCATTTCTCTTGAGTAAATACTTAGGAAGTAAGTTATGTTGTATGGCTGGTATATACAGGTAACTTTTAAGGAAACTGACAATTTTCAAAAGTGATTGTTTCATTTACATTCCTAACACAAGTGTATATGAGTTAGTTGCTCTACAATCCTTACCAACATTTGGTATGGAGTACTTTTCTAATTTTTGCCATTATATCAGATATGTAATGATAGCTTACTATAACCATGGACTATCTTATTTGTATATTTTGAAATAAAATGTAGTTATTTATAGAAATAACTAATAAAGGAACTTTTAAGAATACACTTGTACTCATCATTATGTTTTGCTCCTATGTCTTTCCTTAGAATTTATTTTTCTCCTTGCTGGAACATACACTTTAATAATCCTCTTAATGAGGTTCTCTGGGTGGTAGATTCCCTTAGTCTCTGTATGTTATCTTTATTTTGCTCTATCTCAAATGATGGCTTAGCTGGTACTAAGAACTCTGAAGACATTGTCTTCTGGTCCCTATTGTTACTGATGAGAAGTGTGGTGTCAATATATTGCCACTTTTGGGTAGGTTATCTGTCTTTTATTTTTGACAGCTTTTAAGACTTTCTGTTTTTCACACTGTGCAGTTTTAATATGATGTGTCCAGTGTGAATTTATCTTTAGTGAAACTATTTAAAATAGATAACACTTTTCTGATGTGAGAACTTTCTTTGATTCTGCAAAATTCTCAGTTATTTCTCTTCAGATATTGTCTATTCCTTCATTTTTCCCTCCAGAACTCCTATTAGACAGGTCATGGAGTTGCTTAATCTGTTTTCTATTCCCTTGAACTTCTTTTTAGAATATTCTTTTTTATTTCTTTGTCTTTTTATACTGCACTTTGGGTCAATTCCTCAGCATTATGTTTCAATTCACTGATGATATATTTAACCAAGGCCAGCTGAGATTTATTTAAGAAGAGAAATGTGTATCTTATTCATTTTTATAAGCCAAAGCAATATGATTTTAAAAAACCACTCTTTAAACAAAAAGCATTTGATGATTAAATAGAGCCATTTTATGTGTGATTATATAATTTCTTATCTATATGTATATAACTTTATTAATTATCCAAATGTATTTTCACATAACAAATGATACCATATTAACAAATTTGCAACTTAACTTTTAAGACAAAACATTGTTATATTATGTTCTGTCAACACAAACATATTTTTATGCAAAGGTAGAATGTTTTTGTTGTGATTTGACTTTAGGGGTACCCAGGTCTTGCTCGTCTCTTTTGGGAAAACTTTTGGAATCTATATGGAAGAACTCTGAAATTACAGATGCTCCAGACAGCCCTAAATTTGATGATGAGTATGAGATGGCTAGATGGCATCACGGACTCGATGAACGTGAGTCTGAGTGAACTCCGGGAGATGGTGATGGACAGGGAGGCCTGGCGTGCTGTGATTCATGGGGTCGCAAAGAGTCGGACATGACTGAGTGACTGAACTGAACTGAACTGAGTATTAGATAGCTTCCACGATTCTTTATGCTATAATTTTATGGTAACAAAATCTTGGACCAGTACAAGGGTAAGAATGTTCTGATTTTCTTCCACACTGTATTTGCTGGTGCTAAGCATTTTGTGTCACACAAAGGAGCACATAGAAAGATGGCAACAGTTTGCTTTGCAATCTGCTCTTTTTAGTAGGAAGATATACTGAAGTTTCCCTTGTCACTCAAGCCAGATGAATTTCTCCCTCAAGTCCCTCCGGCTGTACTCTGAAGTTCATTTATTAGCTCAGGATTCACAAAGTACACAAGGAAAGATGCTAGAATCCTTTAAACATGTAAGGATGTTGGGTCGCCTGACACAACCAGTTAAACCAGTAAGATCCCATAAAATGGTTACAGCTGGTGGAGTCTAATGATCAGAAAGGGCTAGGAGCTGATGTGTGAAGGAGCCTCCCAAGATGAGCCCAGCTCTCGGAAACGTTGTATCTTCTCTGCAGAGAAGTGGAACATTTATCAACACTTTAATTGCTGCTTTGACTATCGGTGGGCAACAACTCTTCTCCTCTTTCACATTCAGTTGTCCCTGTCAAGTTGGGAAAAATTTCTACTATGGTTCTGCTTTTCTGATCATTCCTGCCTTAATCCTTCTGGTTGCCGGCTTTGCTCTGAGAAGCCAGACGTGGACAATCACCAGTGAGTACTGCTGCAGCTGTGTCCCTCAGCTCCGGAGGATCAGCCTCCTGGAGCGCAGGCTGGCTTGCCTTCACTTCTTCAGCATCACCGGAAGGGCACTTGTTGCTCCATTTACGTGGCTGGCGGTGACCCTGCTGACAGGCACGTACTACGAATGTGCGGCAAGTGAATTCGCATCTGTGGACCGTTACCGAGCGTTTGACAATATTAGTGCCGGCGAACGGCAAGAGATCCTAGCCGGGTTTCCATGCTGCAGATCAGTTCCATCCAATATGATCCTGGTCAGAGATGAAGTAGCTCTTCTACACAGATTCCAGTCACAGGTAAGTTCTTGCTTTTTATTTTCAGCTCTGCTATCCCGTATTAACTGGCGCTTCCCTGGTGGCTCCGTGGTAAAGAATCTGCCTGCAGTGCAGGAGATGCGTGTTTGATCCCTGGGCAGGGAAGATCCCCTGGAGGAGGAAATGGCAGACCACTCAGTTCTTGCCTGGGAAGTCCCAGGGACAGAGGAGCCCGGCAGGCTGTAATCCATGGGGCGCAAAAGAACTGAATGGGACTTAGCCACTGAACAACAGCAATCTCATATTAACTACAATCACTGGAAACAGTTTCCATTCCTGATGCTTCTCATATTGTCTGATTATAGAACACAAACTGGATGCCACACATCAGTTCTACTGAGTGGCTGAATAAATATGGTCCGAATGTTGGGCTTTGGAGTCAGCAGACCTGCATTTGAGGCTTGCTTTACCATGTATTAACCTGCAAAACCTTAAGCAAGTTATCTAATTTATCCATGCTTCACTTTTCTCAGCTGTAAAATGGAGATATTATTAATATGATCTGTCATATAGGGTTGGAGTGAGTAATAAACAAGTTAATGCATGTAAAGCACTCAGTACTGCGTTCAGAATCTATTATATATTAAAAACAAGGAATTTTCAGTTCAGTTAAGTCACTCAGTTGTGTCTCTTTGCAACCCCATGGACCGAAGCACGCCAGGCTTTCCTGTCCATCAGCAACGCCCAGAGATTGTTCAAACTCGTGTCCCTTGAGTCAGTGATTCCATCCAACCATCTCATCCTCTGTCATCCCCTTCTAGTCCTGCATTCAATCCTTCCCAGTATCAGGGTCTTTTCCAGTGAGTCTGTTCTTCGCATCAGGTGGCCAAAGTATTGGAATTTCAGCTTCAGCATCAGTCTTTCCAATGAATATTCAGGACCGATTTCCTTTAGGATGGGCTGGTTTGATCTCCTTGCAGTCCAAGGGACTCTCAACAGTCTTCATCAATACCACAGCTCAAAAGCATCAGTTCCTTGGCATTCGGTTTTCTTTATAGTCCAACTCTCACATCCATACATGACTACAGGAAAATCCATAGCTTTGACTAGATGGACCTTTGTTGGCAAAGTAATGTCTCTGCTTTTTAATAGGCTGTCTAGGTTGCTGCTGCTGCTGCTAAGATGCTTCAGTCGTGTCCGACTCTGTGCAACCCCACAGACGGCAGCCCACCAGGCTCCCCGTCCCTGGAATTCTCCAGGCAAACACACTGGAGTGGGTTGCCATTTCCTTCTCCAATGCATGAGTGAAAAATAAAAGTGAAGTCGCTCAGTCGTGTCCGACCCTCAGCGACGCCATGGATTGCAGCCCACCAGGCTCCTATATCCATGAGATTTTCCAGGCAAGAGTACTGGAGTGGGGTGCCATTGTCTAGGTTGGTCATAACTTTTCTTCAACAAGTAATTTTAGATATTGTTATTAAAAATATTATTACTAAATTCCATCTTTCTGCATGTATATTCTTAAATATCCATTCTTATATATTTAAATCACATCTAAAATTACAGGAGGCTTAATTATAATTAAAAATAAACACTGATGATAGTTCTAAATTTAGTGTCATTAGATAGGTTTGTGGGAGGGAGTGGAGTCAAGTGAGGGAAAAGCCTAAACCTACTAGGTTTATAGGTTAAATTTAAAGATGTAAAAGTACATTTTTGTCAGTACAGAAAGGATCATTAGTGTTCATCAGTTTCTCCCAGGGATTTGGGAGAAAAACACATTTCAAATCACTGCAATGCCATAAGAACACATTAATGTTTTTTAATTTTATACTTCAGCATAGTTGATTTACAATGTTGTGTTAGTTTCAAGTATACAACAAAGTGATTCATTTATACATACCCGTATATCTATTCTTTTATTATTTTTCAGACTCTTTTCCCATATAGGTTATTATAGAATATTGAGAAAAACACATTATCTTTTAAACTACTTATTGCAAAGGCCTCTCTTGACCCATCACTTTTCAGCTATTGAAATTTAAAAGTGCTGATGATATTTAGTTGAAAAAATTACTATCAACACAACAATATTGAAGTGTTATGTATGGACCAGTTGAAACAAAATTAGAAATCTTATTAAGAAAGGATTTGTCTCAACCTATTTATACTGGCCTTAAATGTCAAGCAGAGGAGCTGTGAAAAGTGAAAAAATCAATGGGACAATTTTGACTTTAAAAAATGTTCTTGCTTTAAAAAACTAAGGTGTAATATACAATGGTAAGATGTTCTTAAGGTCAAAATAAAATGTCTTGTCTAATGATACACAGACTTCTGTGAAAAGACAGTTTTATAGCTCTGAGTACCATGAGCAAGCGGATTTTTTGATTTAGTGACACCACCAATATTTGGGCTTCCCCGGTGGCTCAGACAGTAAAGAATCTGCCTGCAATGCAGGAGACCAGGGTTCGATCCCTGGGTTGGGAATATCCCCTGGAAAAGGGAATGGCAACCCACTCCAGTATTCTTGCCTGGGGTATTCCATGTACAGAGGAGCCTGGTGGGCTACAGTCCATGGAGTTGCAGAGTTGGACACAACTAAGTGATATTTATTGATCATTAATATTTATTGAGATGCTTATCCTATAGTGTACAAATACGTTATATCTTAATTCTAATCTTCCTAATCCTAAGAGGTAGGTATAATCAACTCCATTTTACAGATGAGGAAACTGAAACTCAAAGAGTTTATAACTGTCATAAGTTTATAGAGCTAATAAATGGCTTATCAAGCTAGCCAAAGGCCAGGGGCTGTTTCTATTTGCCCTCCTACCTTCTATAGTTACCTCATACTCAAATCTCATTTGAGGAATATGTACTATCTTTCTGTTGGTTAATTCTGGGTTGACCACCAGATCAAATTAAGTTTAAATCCTGTCTCTGCCTGTACCTTCTGGACATTTATTTCATCCCATTTCAATAGCTTCTATACCCATGCCAAAATCATCTAACTGCAAATTGAATGATGATCCTCCCTCTACCCCCTGCTCCATGCACTGTCACCCATATAAAGTCCTTCAGTGATTTTCTACCAGCTTAAGCACAAATCCAGATTCCTGCCCTGACCTACAATATCCTTCAATATGTGGCCCCTGACCATTTCCCCATATGATTCCTATGACCTTGTGAATTCAACTTCTTGGGGTTTTCCCAACTCTTCACATGCTTTTTCTTCTGACTTCCCTAATTGGAATTCTCCTCAACCTCTTGCATCTGGTGAACTTGTCTTTGATAATTTAAGTTTGAGCATCATCTCTTCTGGGAAGTATTCCCTGACACTCTTCTCCTCTAAACAAGTTCATGTATCTTCATTGTCCTTCCTTGGGCTTTGTGTTTATGCCTATCAAAACTATCTTATTTTACTGTGTTTCTTGGCTTTATATTTTGTCTCCCTCTTTAGGCTTAAAGATTTGGAAAGAGAGACTGTATCTAAAATTATCTGGATCTGTGTCCCAGGAACCAAGCAGTATGTACAGCACATGGTGGGAGGTCAACCTCGGGCTCAGTAAATGATAGCTGATGAATTAATGGGCATCTGAGATGACCTTTCCTCAACCATGCTGGCCTCTAATAAGTTAAATCATGACATGATGAGTATCACTTTGTAGGCTTCAGCCTCTCTAGAGTGAAGCTATCATGGTGTGCACACACTGGTGATTCCAGGCCTGTTGGTGAATCACAAGCTGTGGAAGAGACCTTCACCATTTAGATTGTGGCTGCATGCTGGTGGTTTCCCTAAATGTGTGCAGCCCATCTGTCTCACTCTACATAACAACCACTAAATATTGAAAAGAGTACCAAAAAGGAAAAAAGAGAATTCTAAACATAGAAAACAGTTATTCGTTATTTGTCAGTCTTTAGAAGTGGAAACTAAATAGTTGCAAATAAAATCTAGTTGACTTTCCTTTCAAAGTATATTTCAAAAACCAACCATAAAACTGGCCAGAAAAAGATTATTTGAAGGGAGAGGAAGATATCCATGAGATTTTCCAGGCAAGAGTACTGGAGTGGGGTGCCATTGTCTAGGTTGGTCATAACTTTTCTTCAACAAGTAATTTTAGATATTGTTATTAAAAATATTATTACTAAATTCCATCTTTCTGCATGTATATTCTTAAATATCCATTCTTATATATTTAAATCACATCTAAAATTACAGGAGGCTTAATTATAATTAAAAATAAACACTGATGATGGTTCTAAATTTAGTGTCATTAGATAGGTTTGTGGGAGGGAGTGGAGTCAAGTGAGGGAAAAGCCTAAACCTACTAGGTTTATAGGTTAAATTTAAAGATGTAAAAGTACATTTTTGTCAGTACAGAAAGGATCATTAGTGTTCATCAGTTTCTCCCAGGGATTTGGGAGAAAAACACATTTCAAATCACTGCAATGCCATAAGAACACATTAATGTTTTTTAATTTTATACTTCAGCATAGTTGATTTACAATGTTGTGTTAGTTTCAAGTATACAACAAAGTGATTCATTTATACATACCCGTATATCTATTCTTTTATTATTTTTCAGACTCTTTTCCCATATAGGTTATTATAGAATATTGAGAAAAACACATTATCTTTTAAACTACTTATTGCAAAGGCCTCTCTTGACCCATCACTTTTCAGCTATTGAAATTTAAAAGTGCTGATGATATTTAGTTGAAAAAATTACTATCAACACAACAATATTGAAGTGTTATGTATGGACCAGTTGAAACAAAATTAGAAATCTTATTAAGAAAGGATTTGTCTCAACCTATTTATACTGGCCTTAAATGTCAAGCAGAGGAGCTGTGAAAAGTGAAAAAATCAATGGGACAATTTTGACTTTAAAAAATGTTCTTGCTTTAAAAAACTAAGGTGTAATATACAATGGTAAGATGTTCTTAAGGTCAAAATAAAATGTCTTGTCTAATGATACACAGACTTCTGTGAAAAGACAGTTTTATAGCTCTGAGTACCATGAGCAAGCGGATTTTTTGATTTAGTGACACCACCAATATTTGGGCTTCCCCGGTGGCTCAGACAGTAAAGAATCTGCCTGCAATGCAGGAGACCAGGGTTCGATCCCTGGGTTGGGAATATCCCCTGGAAAAGGGAATGGCAACCCACTCCAGTATTCTTGCCTGGGGTATTCCATGTACAGAGGAGCCTGGTGGGCTACAGTCCATGGAGTTGCAGAGTTGGACACAACTAAGTGATATTTATTGACCATTAATATTTATTGAGATGCTTATCCTATAGTGTACAAATACGTTATATCTTAATTCTAATCTTCCTAATCCTAAGAGGTAGGTATAATCAACTCCATTTTACAGATGAGGAAACTGAAACTCAAAGAGTTTATAACTGTCATAAGTTTATAGAGCTAATAAATGGCTTATCAAGCTAGCCAAAGGCCAGGGGCTGTTTCTATTTGCCCTCCTACCTTCTATAGTTACCTCATACTCAAATCTCATTTGAGGAATATGTACTATCTTTCTGTTGGTTAATTCTGGGTTGACCACCAGATCAAATTAAGTTTAAATCCTGTCTCTGCCTGTACCTTCTGGACATTTATTTCATCCCATTTCAATAGCTTCTATACCCATGCCAAAATCATCTAACTGCAAATTGAATGATGATCCTCCCTCTACCCCCTGCTCCATGCACTGTCACCCATATAAAGTCCTTCAGTGATTTTCTACCAGCCTAAGCACAAATCCAGATTCCTGCCCTGACCTACAATATCCTTCAATATGTGGCCCCTGACCATTTCCCCATATGATTCCTATGACCTTGTGAATTCAACTTCTTGGGGTTTTCCCAACTCTTCACATGCTTTTTCTTCTGACTTCCCTAATTGGAATTCTCCTCAACCTCTTGCATCTGGTGAACTTGTCTTTGATAATTTAAGTTTGAGCATCATCTCTTCTGGGAAGTATTCCCTGACACTCTTCTCCTCTAAACAAGTTCATGTATCTTCATTGTCCTTCCTTGGGCTTTGTGTTTATGCCTATCAAAACTATCTTATTTTACTGTGTTTCTTGGCTTTATATTTTGTCTCCCTCTTTAGGCTTAAAGATTTGGAAAGAGAGACTGTATCTAAAATTATCTGGATCTGTGTCCCAGGAACCAAGCAGTATGTACAGCACATGGTGGGAGGTCAACCTCGGGCTCAGTAAATGATAGCTGATGAATTAATGGGCATCTGAGATGACCTTTCCTCAACCATGCTGGCCTCTAATAAGTTAAATCATGACATGATGAGTATCACTTTGTAGGCTTCAGCCTCTCTAGAGTGAAGCTATCATGGTGTGCACACACTGGTGATTCCAGGCCTGTTGGTGAATCACAAGCTGTGGAAGAGACCTTCACCATTTAGATTGTGGCTGCATGCTGGTGGTTTCCCTAAATGTGTGCAGCCCATCTGTCTCACTCTACATAACAACCACTAAATATTGAAAAGAGTACCAAAAAGGAAAAAAGAGGATTCTAAACATAGAAAACAGTTATTCGTTATTTGTCAGTCTTTAGAAGTGGAAACTAAATAGTTGCAAATAAAATCTAGTTGACTTTCCTTTCAAAGTATATTTCAAAAACCAACCATAAAACTGGCCAGAAAAAGATTATTTGAAGGGAGAGGAAGATGAAAAGGAAAACAATAGGTGCTGCACACTTAAGGACATGAGAGTCTGCTCATCGACTTTCTTCGGTCACAAAAAAATAAAAGGAAATAGCAATTTGGGAAGAAATGTCAGTGAGTACTTGCTGGCACATCACTGAGCTTGGTAGCTTACAAAACTACCATTATTATCTATTATATCATAATTTTCATCACTATCATTATTAAATATATATTAAATGTCCAAAGAAATGTATGAGCCTACACCTGATGCTTAAACTAAAATGAAAAATGTAGTTTATGTCCCTTATGCAAAGATAATAGGCAGGTTATAATGTTTGCCACTTCCAGGACAGTATCTAGAATCCACTTCAAAATCTTTGGAAATTTCCCAAATCCAAAAATCCTTTGTAATCCCAAAGCCAAGTTGAAAATGGTTGGGCCTATATCCCGTGTTACACCTGCACCCAGGATCAAATGAATAGCACCTGTCAATATGCTAGACTAGAAAAGCAAATTCCTTACCCATATTTTAGTTCTCAGATTTGTGGGGATCCCTCCCATCATGGTTGTTTCTTGAATATTTAATATATTGATGCTTTCTGTTTCTCTTTTGAATAATGATGTGAAGATGCTGGGCTGGATTCTGATCACCTTGGCAACCATCATTGCCCTAGTCTCCTATTCTTTGGCGAGGTGCTGCTCACCCCTCACCTCCCTGCAGCACCGCTACTGGACCAACCACCTCCACAATGAGAGGGAGCTCTTTGAACAAGCCGCAGCACAGCATTCACGGCTGCTCATCCTGCAGCGTATAAAGAAGCTATTTGGTTTCATTCCTGGAAATGAAGATGTCAGACACATCCATATTCCTTCATGTCAGGACTGGAGAGAGATGTCAGTCCCCAGCTTTCTCTGCACGGGTAATGACGTGCAAGGTAACTACAGCTTCCTTGGAGGCAGGATGGATGAGGATAATGAGGAAGGCAAATCAGGAGGTATTGAATTAAAACCTTAATCGTAGCACCTTTCACAATTCAAATATTTTATTTTTATAAGGACAGAGTTTCCATGTAATCCCTTCATCTTTTTCTCTCTCCTGATATTTGTTTATGTCAGTTCATCTGAAATGCTATTTCCAAAATCAATTTATCTGATCATGGTAACAATTTCTCATTTTGAAATTTCATTGATGGTCTTGTAGTGCATATATTGGTCTGATTTTTTTTTACAAATATGAAAATTGTAGTCATATCAAAATTTGGATCCTAGTTTTGTTAGTTAGTAGCTGTGCAAAAATGAATATCTTCGAGTGCTATTTTGTATCTGCATTCAGATAGCAGCTACTTCAGAAATTTGTGAGGACATATATGACAATTAGATATGATAATACAAGCTAAGTACTCAGCACAGTGCCTTTCATAAAATAAGTGCTCATAAATGTTATTTTTGCCCTTCCTCTTTGCATTGCTTCTCTTTTATCATTATTTTTTCCATGTCTAAGCTTTTTTTAAAATTTTCTACCTCTGTATAATACCCAGCGACTTTTCACTGCTTCTTCCTCTTTCTTCAAGCTTAAATATCTGACCTTTGGGAATCAAGATTAAAAAAAAACAAAAACAAAAACAAACCTTTCTAAATTGTTACCATGTAGGGGGGAAGCCCAGGCAAGAGGTCTTGAGTCATCTTGCCATACCCAAGGAAAGATGGACACATATTGTATCCTCACTGGTGTCATAAATGTTATCTGTGGCACCTCCATAGTGGAAACATTTTTACAGGTATGATATAGAAAGTTTATTCTAGAAAGTTCCCCCTGTGTTCCACTACCAGGACACCATCTATGTCTTTTTGTTATCACGCCTTTGTGTTCAAAATCCATTTTAGGAAGGAAGGCTGTAAGCTATGTTTGTAGATCCATTATCTAAACTCTAAAAGGGAAGACCTACCTAAATTTTCACTTCTTATATTTGACAGTATTCTATTTTATCTTCATTATTTCTGATATATTTATAGTCCCATGCCTGATTTTTGCCACATTCACTTGAACAACTGGTTCCTTGGTCAAAATAAGCAAAGTGAGGGTTTTCCTTTATCTTTTAAACAAAATAATAGCTACTTACTGGGCAATGGACCAACTGCCAGTAGTCAAGGTGACTTTCAAGATTCATTTTCAAGGAGACCAGAGAATTTGACCATCTAAAATGCAATCACTTACCTGGTAATCTTACAGTCATGGAAGGGTCCATTTTGTGTGAAATTATGGGTCTTTCAAATTTAATAGAAACAATAAAGATGAATATTAAGAAAATTATTATTATTTTTTAACCAATAAGAGATACACAGTATAGTAGTTTGCCAGGACAGGAGACCTGTTCCTCCCTCTCCCTCACTTACTGGGCAAATTGGTTAGTCTCTCTGGAATTCAACTGTTGCATCTGTAAATTGGGATAGTGATACCTTATCTGCTGGAAGGGAAGGAACTGAACCAAACGAATTCTTGAGGTCCTTTCTAAGTCTAATAAGATGTTTACATGTATACAGGTGAATAAGTATACAATCTTCTGGAGCACTAGTAGCTTAGGTTGTTTCTATTGAAAGGAAAATATCACCGAGTTTGGTTCTGAGCTTTCCTCTCTAGACATTCAGTGGCATTCCACTTTAAAAAAAAGTTAGTGTACTGATTTTTTCAAGTGGCTGAGAAAAGTTATTCCACTTATCTAATTCTGTATACAATTCTGATATGACTTGACAAGAGGGATCTTTAAAAATAGAAGTAAGTATGGAAGTAGGGTCTTGGTCTACTCTGATATAAATAAGCTGTGTAATTATGGAATTGATGCTTTCAAACTGTGGTGCTGGGAAGACTCTTGAGGGTCTTTTGGACTGCAAGGAGAGCAAACCAGTCAATCCTAAAGGAAATCAGTCCTGAATATTCATTAGAAGGACTGATGCTGCAGCTCTGATACTTTGGCCACCTGATGTGAAGAGCTGACTCATTAGAAAAGACCCTGATACTTGGAAAGATTGAAGGCAGGAGGAGAAGTGGATGAGATGGTTGGATGGCATCACCCCTTCAATGGACATGAGTTTGAGCAAGCTCCAGGAGATGGTGAAGGACAGGGGAGCCTGGTATGCTGCAGTCCATGGGGTCACAAAGAGTCAGACATGACTGAGCGACTGGACACCACCACAGTATGGAAGGCCACCTCTACTTTGCTCTTTAGTGTCTTCTCCAGCTCCAAATCCCACGGCTCTGAGAATCTTTGACGTTTTTTTGTTTTGGGACACACTAATTAAAGTAGTGGGGGCTTCCCTGGTGGCTCAGAGGTTAAAGCGTCTGCTTCAATGCAGGAGACCCAGGTCTGATCCCTGGGTCGGGAAGATCCCCTGGAGAAGGAAATGGTAACCCACTCCAGTATTCTTGCCTGGAGAATCCCATGGAGAGAGGAGCCTGTCGTAAAGAGTCGGACACGACTAAGCGACTTCACTTCACTTCTTCAGTTAAAGTAACATTTTATACCATGATCCAAGTTATTTTATTAGTTTTCGGGAAATATACTCTAATAGAATAATATACAGAAATGAGAATAAATACTCTAGTAAGATTTTCAGTTATCAAAATCAGAGTGTATGACGTTAAAACTTTGTATTATCAGAAAGAATAGTTGTTCATATACTGACACCAGGAAAGTTTCTTTCCACTAAACTCTAGAAGCACTTTCTAAATCAAGCTGTTTCAGAGTATTGCATACAATTTACCTTTTGGACCACTTAATCATGATCTTTCAGTTTCTATCAAAGGATTGTTAAGTATTTTGGAGCTCTTGTGTATAGCTTCAAAGGGTTTTCTAGCATCTGTATGAACATTTAAAGAATAGTACACATTCTTGAGTTTTATTGTATCTTATCTATTTCAAATTAAACAAATTAAATTGCCTTTTTTTTTGGTCCAGAATATTCTTCTGTTCCATAGCCAGTTGGACAAAACTTTTCCATTAAGAACATTGTGCTTCCTCTCCTTTATGCTTAATGGATTTATGTAATTTTAAAACATATAATTAAAATCAATTATGTGCTAATATTACCTTATGTTTTGCTACCAAGTGGTTTTGGATACATCAAATGCTGTGGCTTGGCATAAATACAGACTTGCTCATTTCTTACCTTCATCAGCTCCCACATCTGCCTCCCACAATCCGAGCTGCCTCCTTCCCAGGAGACAAATACAATCCCAGTGTTTAGACGTGCTTTACTCTGCTTATTTATGCTCTCCAAAGCTGAATTGCAGAATCATATTTATACTCATCATCTTTGTCTTCTTTCTCTGTCTCAGTCTCCAGTTCCATTAAAAAAACTTCTAGCATGTGATTGTAATGCTAGGTCGCTTCAGTCGTGTCCGACTCTGTGCGACCCCACAGACGGCAGCCCACCGGCTCACCCATCCCTGGGATTCTCCAATGCATGAAAGTGAAAAGTGAAAGTGAAGTCGCTCAGTCGTGTCCGACTCCTAGCGACCCCATGGACTGCAGCTTACCAGGCTCCTCCGTCCATGGGATTTTCCAGGCAAGAGTACTGGAGTGGGGTGCCATTGCCTTCTCCGATGATTGTAATAAGAAACAGCAACGTGATTTTACAAATTTTTTTTTTTTTTGCATTCTGTTTGTAGCACAAGGGGAAATCACATTAACCTTAAAACTTTGAAATGTCACGACCAATCAGAGGCCTTCCAAATGCAAGACTCAGCAGCTATTTGCTACTTCAAAATATATGGTTTAGAGTTTTCATTTTAGCTTCTAAAGAAACCTACCAAAATTTGGCACACTGGTTACTAAGGGAGTAAATGTTGGGAAGCTGTCCTCAGAGGAGACAACTACGCAGCTGGCTCCATGACCAAGGAGCAATGATGTTACTTTCACAGAGACAAAGTTCATTGTCCCTGACCCGAATTACTCTTCTCTTCAGTTCAGTTCAGTCGCTCAGTCGTAACGGCCTCTGCGACCTCATAGATTCAGCATGCACAATTAAACTCTAATCTCAGTACATTGCTGCTGCTGCTAAGTCACGTCAGTCGTGTCAGACTCTGTGCAACCCCACAGACGGCAGCCCACCAGGCTCCCCCGTCCCCGGGATTCTCCAGGCAAGAACACCGGAGTGGGTTGCCATTTCCTTCTCCAATGCATGAAAGTGAAAAGTGAAAGTGAAGTCACTCAGTCGTGTCTGACTTCTAGCGACCCCATGGACTGCTTCCCACCAGGCTCCTCCGTCCATGGAATTTTCCAGGCAAGAACTGGAGTGGGGTGCCCTTGCCTTCAGAAATGTTTTTCAAGTTTTGTTTCCTCTGCTGCCCTCTCGTGGTATAGACAGATGCCCGCACTGAAGTATAGTGGTGGCCACAGCAGCCCCTGTAAAAGGAATTCTTTTGTTGTTGCTTAGTCACTAAGTTGTATCTGACTCTTTTGAGAGCCCATAGACTACAGCCCACCAGTACCCCCATCCATGGGTTTTCCTGGGCAAGAATACTGGAGTGGGTTGCCATTTTCTTCTCCAGGATATCTTTGTGACCCAGGGATCAAATCTGCATCTCCTGCATTGCAGGCAGATTCTTTACCGTTGAGCCACCTGGGAAGCCCAAAAGAATTCTATTTATGTATTATGAAGCTAATTTAAACAAATGACCCCATTCTTTCTTTACAGCAAAATGGTAGAGTCACATATTAGAAAATGAATTGCTGAAATGACATTAACGACATAAAAAATGTGAAGGAATTCTGAGTGGCGTAAATTCTTTTATGAATAAAATGCTTTCTTATAATTATTTTCGGAGAAGGCCATGGCACCCCACTCCAGTACTCTTGCTTGGAAAATCCCATGGACGGAGGAGCCTGGAAGGCTGCAGTCCATGGGGTCGCTGAGGGTTGGACACGACCAAGCGACTTCGCTTTCACTTTTCACTTTCCTGCATTGGAGAAGGAAATGGCAACCCACTCCAGTGTTCTTGCCTGGAGAATCCCAGGGATGGGGGAGCCTGGTGGGCTGCCGTCTATGAGGTTGCACAGAGTTGGACACGACTGAAGTGACTTAGTAGCAGTAGTAGTATAATTATTTTTATTTCATAACTGGTAAATCATTGTTCATAATTTGAATCCAGTCTTATTTGACCTAAATAAAATAAGTTCTCCCATTTTATGGATGAGGTAGACTGAGGTAGAGGAGTCAAGCAGTTTGCTAAAGTTCCCTGCTAGTCTGACTTTTGACACTGCACTCCATAGCACTGAATACAGCAACATGAGGCATATCACAAACCTTCCAGGGCCTTGTAGATGTCAGGAGGTTCTCCTCCTACTCCTGTCTGTGAATCACTAAAACATCCTGAGTTTTAAAAATAAGATGCCTATCTTACCTGCCTATCTCTTTCTACTTCCACTGCACCTACATATACAACGGTTCATTTTCAAGGCAGTGTTCTTCTTAGCAAAGTGGCTTGTCTACTGTCACTTTGGACCTGAATTACTCAGCGACCAGTGACAGTGATTTTATTAGCTACAGACTAAGGGCAGGCTTGCCAGGAATCTCCGGTGTTCACTTTCTCATTCTGGTAGTGGCAGAACACTGCTATAATCTGTCGATTTGTTTTTGATAGGGTATAGTTATAAAGGGTCAAAGTGGAACAAAGGAAAACACACTCTCTCATCATTCATACTGTCTTGTACAAGTCAACCTCTCTGGAATTAATTTCCCTTCCAAAAGATAGAGAAGCTGATCAAATTGTGGGAGTTAAGTGTTTAAACTATCCTGAGTCACAGACCTTTTGAAGGGCCATTCTGGGAAAAGTTATCTTGAGGAAATATCCAGAGACTGGGCAAACATACCCACACAGGCCCACATACCTCAGAGGCTGTGTATTGTGGTAGACTAAATGTTGGCCTTCTGAACATGTTAACAATCTAAGCCCTAGAATTTGTGAATCTTACTTTATACTTTGCATGGCAAAAGAGATACTGCAGATGTCATCAGATTAAGGATCTTGAGACAGGGATATTGTACTGGAATATCCCGGTGGACTCACTGTAATCACAGGGGTTCTTATAAGAGGAGCAACCAAAGTCAGAGAAAAGGCCAAGTGGCAATGAAAGAGGAGCGTCACGGAGTGCCAGAGTGATGTCTGAGAAGTGAGCCACGGTTGGGTTAATTTAAAGATGACGCAGATCCTGAGCCAAGGATGCAGGCAGCTTTTGGAAGCTGGAAAGGCTGGGCAATGGATTCTTCCCAGAACCCCTAGAAGGAACACAGTCCTGCTGACACCTTGATTGGAGCCCACTGATACCTGTGTCTGACCTGTGTTTGACAGTAAGAAATATATACCGTTCTCACAGTTACAAACTGTAATATAATACATTTGCATTGTTTTAAGCCACTAAGTTTGTGGTAATTGGCTACAGTGGAGATAGGAAACAAACACACATATCAATACATTTCAGGAGTTTATGATCTCACAAGCCTGTCACGAGTGACATGCTTTGAATAAGGTCTCTTCAAGGTACTTTCTAGCATAAGTATTTATGCATTGATACTCTGCCCTAGGGAACAGCTGCTCTAGGAAAATATATTTATAATGTAAAAATATATTCTAAAGGTGTTCTAAAGTGCTGAAAGAACAGCTGAATATGCATTTTATGTTTCTATAGATGTTTCAATCCAAACAAATAAAAATATTTAAATTACATTTGTCTGTGTCCTTGCCAGTTAATGACATCAACAGAACCATATGTTATACTCTATGACATATTGTGGATATAATCCAGCACTTGAAATGTAGGAAAACAAATGCCGAAGGGAAAAAAGCTAATCCTGATCCATGTGGTGTTTTATTTATTATTTAAATTTCATAAATTAAGAATAGTTCGTTAGTAAGTTCACGCTTGCCATTCTTTCCCTTGGAGATAACTTGAATTTGAGAAAGCTGCTTTTGAGAAAGAGTATAACATACAGTTCTGTTGATGTCAAGCATCTTTACTCCATTAATGATTTAATGGATCCTAAGAGTACTGTGAGAAAGGCCTTTATTTTTCAGGGAAGATAAAGCAAAAAGCAAAAACCATCCAAGTTATTATGGGCAGAGTTAGAATAATAGTACGCAGTTCTGTGCTGCCTGTGGTCAGCAAGCTCTGCGTTTGAGCTCATTCTTGGAGATTTTCTGGGGCCCTACCGCTTGGGCTGCTTTCTTTCTGTGCGCTCCCCGACCCTCTTCCCCGAGCTTGGGGTGCCGGGGGTATTTCAACCAGAGGTGCCAGCTTCCAGCTACAGCCGTGACTGCGTTCCCTCTGTTCGTGCGCAGCACCACGGACGCTCGGGGTGGACTGCGCGCCGGCTGCCCGCCTCTGACCAGGCAGTGGGTGAGAATGGGCGCGTGGCTGGGTGAGGGTGGGCGCCTGGGTGGATGGGTGGGGGCGGCTGCAACAAGTACTCAGACGCCCTTCNTCCAGCTACAGCCGTGACTGCGTTCCCTCTGTTCGTGCGCAGCACCACGGACGCTCGGGGTGGACTGCGCGCCGGCTGCCCGCCTCTGACCAGGCAGTGGGTGAGAATGGGCGCGTGGCTGGGTGAGGGTGGGCGCCTGGGTGGATGGGTGGGGGCGGCTGCAACAAGTACTCAGACGCCCTTCCAATCGCTGTCCTCTCTGGCTGCTGATGGGCTGCTGACGCTGTGCTCTGCTGGGTGGGTCAACTCCTTTGCATGCAAAAGGGACACTGGCTCCGCTGCAGATTCCCGTCTGGTCCTCCCAGCTGGTGGCGACCTGTGGAAGGCGGGGTGCATCCAACTCCAAAAGAGATCCCAGGCTAGGGATGCGCTGATTACGGCCCAAAGAAATCAAGACATTTCTGGAAGATGGTAAATTTAACGTGACTGGAAAACAAATGGACATTCACATTTTCCTGCATATCCTGAGTAAGAATTGTATTTGTGGACATCATGTAGAGGTACATTCTTCAAGAAAATCGTTGGAAGCCAGTATTCAGGAGCAGCACCATGACGATGGAGTTAATGAGTAATGATGTTACCAGCGAAATGGTAATAGAACACTGCAGAGGCAAGAACGATATTGTTTCGATAGAAATTACAAAGAGCCACGGTATTAACAATAGTAACAGCACTGCTATGTTTTAAAAAGTCATTGCAGGAGATACGAAATTAGATGGAACCAGTTTATCTGACAATAAAGAACAGGAAGAGATGAGTGTTCAACCTGAGCAGGAGGGGATGGTGGATGGACGCTGATTAAGCAGCAACGCGCAGCTGACTCTCTTTATTATTCTACATCAGTTAACCACTGGATCTTACATGAGCCCATGAGTTTTTAAAATACATCTTTTAATATCATTACTTATTGTATCGCCAAGGACCCCACAGAAACGTTTGCCCAGGACTTTGCACAAACTTAGGGGCATCCCTGGCTCAACCGTCACTGTATTTTCTTTCAGGAAGCCAAAAAACATAATCTGACTTAAATTTTAGCTTTCCACTTGAACCTCCAAGTTTGTTTTCCCTCCATACATTTAAAAAATCATATTGCATTTCACTAACCCTGTCTTCTTCCACACCTCCTCTGCTCCTTTATTTTCTCTCTTCCTTCTCCACTCAGTCCCTTTCAAATCCAAGCAAAGTGCGTGTACCCGTGAGTGCATATGTGCGTGTGGGACGGAGAGAGACAGAGGGAGGAAGAGTAAGAGAAGGAGAAAAAAAGAGGACAAGTGATCGAAATGGTCCTTACGAGGTGGAGAAAAGGAACGTGTACAGATGCTGCTTCTTGGAAACAGCATATGTCGTCCTTATGTGCAAGGTAATGTTGGAAGTGGAGCCCACTTAAAACTCACATTGTCCTCACTTTGTTGTTCTCCAGAATGGAGGCCCCCATGGTTCAAGAATATTAGTGTCAAGGGTGTCAGGAGTGTTACAACTCCACAAACAGATACCACCCTTGCGGCCATGACACCTTGGGTCAGAGATGTTAAGCACTAACTTTGAAGTCTGATTTCACACAACTATCTTCAGTATATACATGATCTTGAGGAATCATAGATTCTTACACACACAAAGCATCACGAAGATAATTTTTGGCCAACAGCCCCATTTCACAGATGAGGAAGCTGAGACCCAGAAAGGATAGGTCTTATCCAAACGCATGTAGTAGTAATTCAATTGTAAAGAAGGGGTATAGTTTTATAACTCCTTGGTCCAGTGCTTTTAGAACCATACCATGTTATCACTGCATAGGATTCACTCCTTCAGAGATTATATATATTTTTTGAGTGCCTATTCTGTGTCAGGCACTACCCTATATCATAAAGTACAACAGTATCTAAAATCACTGACCCTAAGGAATTTACATTCTAAGAGAGAGAATAAACATAATACACAGTGTAATTTTAAAGTAGCATGAGAAAAATAAAATAGGATAAAGGGAATCAATAGTGGCTGTAATTTTGGTTATAGTGGTCGAGGTAGCCTCAGTGAAAAGTTATATGAATTAGATTCCAAGGAGATGAGGGAGTAGACTTCGTGGGCATGGGAGGAAGAGCATTCCAGATGGAGCGAACAGGAAGTCCCTTTGCAGGAGGACAGCCTGTCTTGCATATTTGAGGAACAGCAAGGAGGCGAGTGAGGCTGAAGCACGCAATAGGTGACAGAGTAATAGGCGGTAAGGCCAGAGGAATTTTGAGGTGCAGGTGATGGTCAGGGAGCCGCTTGTACTGTCCACACAGAGGCCTTTTAATCTGAGATGGGGAGGGAGCAGTCATGAGCAAAGAGTAACATGACCCGATTTACATTGCAACAGATCACTCTGGCCCCTTTATGTTAAGTCAGTCAGGAAGATTAGTTAGGCTGGAAGTGATTCAGAGATTCACTACCACTCAGAGGAACTCTCAGAATCAGAATTTCATATGGTGTTTGCACTTAGGAGGGTAACGAGTCTTTGAAACACCTGACTAAATGAAACAGTAGCCACATGAACTGTTTGAGAATTAAGATTAACCTTTAAATAGGGAATTCTCAATTCTGCACCTCTGAAAAAAGTGAGATGGCCTAAAAATCTCATAAGCACAGAAAAGCAAAAATAAACTTCAAAACACATTTTGAAGACTGCTAATATTGGGAAGTAGCAACTGTGACCTTGCATTATTTGCAGGAAAAAACACAAATGATACAATGAATCTCTCACAGACATTTTTCTTTAGCAATAAAGATTAACAGAGAAGAGAAAAAAATAGAACTGCTTCAGAGGAATATATACATATTTCTATATATTTCTAATTACTAATACTGATAACCTATTTGAGAATTTGCAGTGTGCTTTCACATACACTGTTTCCTGTTATTCTAATGATCTTAAAAGTTTATATGACCTGTAAAGGTTAGTGCTAAGGCTGGGATTCCCACTTCTGGCTTCAGATCCCGTGATGCTTGGCTCCACTATATCGTTTACCTGTCTGCAGAGCTTGAAACACACTTATCCTGTAACATCTTTAACTATAAATTAAAAATGAGACACTGAAAGAAAGCCAGTCTGTCTCATAAAAATTACCCACTTTCAGGCAGATGTTTTGTGAAGTGTCTGTGTCAAAAGGAAATTAGAAATCAACCAAAAATGCTTAATGATGCCCAAATAGGTGACATAAAGATTTGGAAGTGAGTTCTCTTGCTTACATTAGCACTGGAAGTTATCTTTAGTACTAAAAATTAAAGAATTACTCTTGAGCATCCTGAAATATGAAGGTTTTACAGTAAATATACAACAGATTTGAAAATGTTTTACCAAAAATTGTTAATAAAAAAGTAAAGGAGATAAAGGGGCACTTCATTTACAAGATTAAAACTTGTAACCAACCTTCTTTTCCTAATATAAAGCTTAAATTGGTTGCTTCACTGCACCTATTTTGATAACCTGTGTTTTGATTATCATTTAGGAAATTAAAAAAATTTTTTACTTGGTGTTTTTCTTTGACCCATGGATTAAAGGTGCTATCAACTTCCTTGCCAAACTCATTCTGTCTTCATTTGTCATTTTGGTCAAAAAACTTCATCTTTCCAGTTGTTCCTGCCAAATATCACCCCTTACTCATCCTTTTCTTACAATCCATATCAAATCCTGACACCTTCAATATATATCCAGAATCTGTTTGGTCCTATAGCTTTGGTCCAAATCATCGTCTTTGTTTAGATTATTGCCATGGCCTAACTGGTCTCCACACTTTCAGACTTTGTCCCTCTTCCACCTAAATCCTCCAATGATCCTATATGATCTGCAAACTCCCACACCATGCACCAGCCACACTTGTTTCCAAAATAACAAGCAGGCCTTCACCTTAGGATCTTAGCACTGGCTCTCGCCTTTGCACAGAAACTTCTTGTCCAGTAACAAATCACTGACTTCCCTAAACCGAGGATATCCAGAAGAAGCACGTTTTATCTGCAAAGTTACTTCATGTATTTCATGTGATTCTTACCATCCTCAGAGAAGTTTCCATTTTTTTCTTGAAAATTTAAAACAATGCCCTGCTGCTGCTGCTAAGTCCCTTCAGTCGTGTCTGACCCTGTGCGACCCCATAGACGGCAGCCCACCAGGCTCCCCGGTCCCTGGGATTCTCCCCTAATAACTCTCAATACCAAAGTGCATGNGTCCTTTAGTTTCCTTTATTTTGACTACACCTGTGAGCTTTGCATGGCAAAACCCACTTTTTTTAGTCTTTCCAATATGTGAACTTGAGGACAGGGAGAATACAATGAAATGAGAAAATTAGGTAACTCTCTCCCCAAGGAGTTAAAATCCATCAGCAGTGAATCATGGAATTTAACTGCACATCCCTTATTATTTTATGTTTTTTTTTTTTAACTGTTTTTCTTTCTACAATCACAGGCCAAGCAAGACCATAATCTCCCAGCAGGAGCCTGGCATCAGCACAGTGGCACGACCAGCCCGGCAGCAGGAAGGCAGGCGATCTCCCCGCTAGCCCTCTTTGTTGTATGAAAAGGGCTTGGCATGAGTGCGTCTGACAATGACCACCAACCATTTCTTACTTTTTCCTGAGCCATACTCAGTATCAAAAAAGCATCAAGGGGTGCGGTGGTTCCATAACACACTGTGGCAGGAGAGTTAGCCCAGCAGGCAAATGTTTTGGCTAATCTGAAATCCTTGTGCAGCAAACGTGAGAAGACAATGGCAAAAGGAGAGACCAGTGGATGGCTAGAACTGCTTTGGGTGGCAGAGAGAAATGATGGGGAGAGAAGGTAAATAGCTAAGAATGATAATCGCAGATAACATAGGCTGCTAGATACACAGATACACACACACACACACACTCTCTCTCTCTCTCTCTCTCACACAGAGAAGAAAAGGCAAAAGCTTCCACACTTTAGTACTGGGCAGATCAAGCGCGTGCATGAGTGCCCAGTCACTCAGTCATGTCCGACTCTTTGCAACCCAGTGGGGCTGTAGCCCACCAGGTTCTTCTCTCCATGGAATTGTCCAGGTGAGAACACTGGAGTGGGTTGCCATTTCCTCCTCCAAGGGATCCTCGAAACATGAGACCCCTTCATAATAAGAAATACCAAATAAACCACTCAATGACAAAGCATCGTTCCACTCCCAAGTAAAGATACACTTAACTTTGAAAATGGTAACCCTTTCCGTAGACATGCCTGGTTTTTAGAATCCTAAAAGTGTCATCTCCTGCTCAAATTAATGTGCTGATACCTAATCATCATTGCTGGGGGAATCAGTGATAGAGGACCGGAAAATCCCAGGGTAAGCCAATGATGGTGTGTGCCTTGGACCCAAAGGTTCCCTAAATTCATCAGGTGGTCAAGAGGATTCAGTATCATGGGCTGGAGAAGATGGGGAATCGTCTTGAAAGGCAACAGGAAGCTGAAAAGCAGACTGGTGGCATCTTGAGCCGCAGACCTTGACCACAGCATCCAGCACGCTGGGTAGCAGCCAGTGGAAAGACGGCCTTTCTGTGAGATGGGCCGGGAGCTATTCTTTGTAAGACTCACAATTAAGATTAATTCTGTCTAACAGTTATGGGTGCAGACTTCTTAGAAAGTAGGTTACAAGGTCAGCCAGCTTTCAGAAGCTTTACATTGTTGGGATTTTTTTTTTATAGGGAGAGTAGACTGAGGGTGGTATATGGCTAAAAGCCCTACTATAACCCAGATTGGGAGGATAAGTTTTTTTTTTTTTTTAATTCCGTTTCCCCAAAATTATCTCTTCAGTTATTGAACTGGGCCCGAGAAAGCATAACATGGAGATCAAAGCTATCTTTTTTGTTCTTTCCATACTCACAAAAAAGAAAGATGAAACAACTTTCTCCTGCCTTAGACCCTGCCTTCTAGCAGAGCCTCTGAAACCAGGTATGCAGAAGAAAGAATGGGATGGTTTCGCATCTACTCATATCATTATTTCTCACTGTCATCACATGAAACTTGGTTCTGATCTGGCAACGGAGGAAAGAAGCAATGGTGTGACATCAACAACCGGTTTGTTTTTCAGACTGCAGAAGCGCTGTCTTTAGTAGAGGAGGATCACACTGCTGACAATGAGACGCATGTCCTTTGTCACTCTCTCCCATTTTGATGTAATGACTTTGAAACCTTGACACTTCCTTTTCCTGGTAACACAGTGACTAGAGGCACACATTGTTGTTCAGACACTTGTTGCGTTGTAGGAGACTATACTGTGACATTATTAAAAAGGAATGACTGGCCTAGACAGGAATCGAACACATGACTTTGGCCTCAATTCCGCACGTTCTAACCAACTATCAATATGCTTACTATAAATAGTACTTAATTGGTCAACAATGGATAGCTATTACTAATTGACTCCAAATTGCCTGGGTAACCTCTTCGTTAAAGGGTACTTGACGCAGGACATGGAAGCAACCTAGATGTCCATTGGCAGACGAATGGATAAGAAGGCTATAGTACATATACACAATGGAATATTACTCAGCTATTAAAAAGAATGCATTTGAATCAGTTCTAAGGAGGTGGATGAAACTGGAGCCTATTATTCGGAGCAAAGTAAGTCAGGAGAAAAAACACCAATACAGTATATTAACACATATACATGGAATTTAGAAAGATGGTAATGATGACCCTATATGTGAAAGAGACACAGATGTAAAGAACAGACTTTTGGACTCTGTGGGAGAAGGCGAGGGTGGGAAGATTTGAGAGACTAGCATTGAAACATGTATATTACCATATGGGAAATAGATCACCAGTCCAGGTTCGATGCATGAGACAGGCGCTCAGGGCTGGTGCACTGGGATGACCCTGAAGGATGGGATAGGGAGGGAGGTGGGAGGGGGTTCAGGATGGGGAACACATGTACACCCATGGCTGATTCATGAGAGGGAGCAATAGGAGGAGAATTAGGGAGCGGGGGAAGAGATGAGATGGAGACAGAGATAGAAGCAGAGGGAGAGGGAGAGAGCAAGAAACAGACACTCAGGGCAGCCTCCCAGCAGTGCCTCCCAGCAGCCCTCTCCCTTTCTCAGGAGTCTTGGAGCACAGGAACAGCTCTGTCTCCAGGGCACACATCTCAGTCTGAAAGTCAGGGGCTCGCAGTCTGGGCAGCCCTGGTTTGCACATTCTCCTTGCCCTGGGGGATTCTAGAGGAATTCAATCAGGAAGGAAACAGTAGAGGTTCATGAACACTGGGCAAGAACAGCTGCCAACTTCATTCAGGATGGACCGTTAACAGAAAGGAACAAGGTCTGGGAGCATTTCGTCGCCCACTTTGGAGAGTGTTAGGAATAATGCCTCCTCGGGACAGTGGCAGGCCAGGTGGAAAACTAACAATGCGACAGCTAGCTTATGGCACGTCCACTTTATCATGCTGCTGCTGCTAAGTCGCTGCAGTCGTGTCCGAGTCTGTGTGACCCTATAGATGGCAGCCCACCAGGCTCCCTAACACCTCTTAAACACACACCTCCCCGCCACCCTGCAGGGGCTCACGTGCTCATACTTTGGGATTAAAAAACAAAAAGGCAAGTGTCTGTTTCTAATGTAAAACCTTTGGGAAATGTACATGCTAATACTACTTCACCTGGATTCCGTGAATTACGCAAATCCGAGTTTTCAAAAAATAAATCTTTATTTTTTCAAGTGGACAACAAGAAAATATCTGGGGTTGGGATGGCCTAGATGAGTTTTTACAAAAGGAACATATATCTCATAATGAGGTCCAGTTTTCATAACTAGTGTTCATTTCTCAAACTTAAATTAAGAAACCCTCTTAATATAAAATAAATTTTTGGCCATTAAAGAGAATAAAATTAATTTGTCTAGAAGCTCATTGCCAGACTGAACAAAGTAAAGCTGGAAACTATTCATACTGGCAAGAGAGACTAAATCAGAATACCCAATAAGCAAAGATCATTCTTGATGCAGGACAGTCTCACTTAGGAAAATCTACACCATAAGTCAACTCATGGGGCTCAGTATTAGGTAAGGTTCTTAACTTCTCTTTGTTTTTCTTCCTCAAAGTTGAATTTATAACCTTATACTGGGCTTCCCGGGTGGTTCAGCTGGTAAAGAATCTGCCTGCAATGCAGGAGACCTGGGTTCGATCCCTGGATTGGGAAGATGCCCTGGAGAAGGGAACGGCTACCCACTCCAGTATTCTGGCCTGGAGAATTCCATGGATTGTACAATTCCATGGGGTTGCGAAGAGTCAGACGTGACTGAGCGACTTCCACTTTCACTGCAGTTCAAGAGAACCCTGATTCATGGTTCGGTTAAGACATGGCTTACAAGGGAAGTCGGGCACAGGTACCCATCCATTCTGTGCTAGCAAGGTGCTCACTGCCCAGGGACCCCATTAGGTAAAAAGGCCACATGAACGTCTGAACTGAAAACCATCACAAAGAGATACCAGGGCAGCTACGGCTGAGATGATATCAACAGCTGTCCTCTGAGCATCAGGGGCCAGCAAAGTCCTCTGTAACAAACTACTTCTCTCTCCAACCCACAGTGTCTTTAAAGCAGGAGGCTGATGGACTTCCTGCCTGGAGATAAAGTGTCAACCCAACTCTCACCCAGGACTCCAGTTGAATGGCATATGATGCGCTTACAAAATAGCCCAGCTGGAGAGACCAACCTTGCCGTTTTGCCAGTTGTAAATGGGTTATTCACAGGAAGACTTGCATCTTCATCTATCCATTGACAAGAAAGCACTATTAATCCAAGAAGCAAACGTTCTATGGACTTGACAGTGTATATATCCAGAAAACTTGGAAGTGTAAACGCTGGCTTTAGAGTGCTTTATTGCCTCATGTGCCAGATGTTAGCTAACATACACACATGGGAGGATATTCTTCTTTGACCTGGTGGAATGTCATAAAAGGTCATGAACTAAACTGGAATCCAGGGTTTATAGCTGTGAAATATGCATTATCAAAAGCCATGCTCATGAACAAACACTAGGAATGATTCATCCTTCTTTCTTTTTGTCTGGAAGGAAATAAAATTACCTGGTCCTCAATTCATGATGACCATGCAGTCAAACAGACCATCTTAGACAAGGATGCAAAACAAACAGATGAGAAGAAAGAAATTCTTTTCCTTTTTTAAAAAACGTTTCCACACATCTTTTCAACACTGTTCTAACAAAAGGACCTATTAAGACATATAGCTGTGTTTTGTTCTTTTGTCCTGTTTTTCCTGAGTTACAGGAAATTTTTTTTTTCAACAATAACGTGAAGAGCAGGGAGTTTCGAAATTGTGGTTTTATCAACGAATGGAAGATCACCTTTCTCAACAGGGCTTTACAAAATATTCCATCAGCAGAAGTGTGAGGCAGGTCGGAGAGACCAACTTTTTCCAAGGTATTAAATTAAAAGATGTTGAATTAAGTTAAATGCCCCACATTGAATTGACATTTCCCCCTTTTTAAATGCAAGCTAAGATTGATGAAAAATACCACTTATCTACATTAAGGGTCAAAATCTCTAGCAAAAGGAGCTTCTGGTTCAACATGTCAGAGCAGAGTCAGTCTTCCGTAATCCAGGGACCAGGACGCGGATCACATTCTGATGATCCAATTAATGGTCGGATACTTTGCAATCATCTAGCAAGCAAGGCCCCTAACAGATTGTGGGGCTGTAACATCAATTTCTTAAGTGCATTTAAAGGATTACAAATGTTAGTCCTGGCTTGAGATTGAAACACCTATTGAGGTGCTCTGAACCACATTACTGTAATTGGGTACCTTGAATTAATGCCATTTCTTCTGATGGGTGAGTTGAATACATTGGAATTAAGAGTTCTTTCAGCAGTATGTCACTTTCCCATTCTTTCTTCCTTTTTTTGTTTCCTTGGAACATAAATTCGAATTGAAATAACTCTTTTTTAATCCAGAAAGCTTTAATTACAGCCCTCAGGAATCCAAGTATTGTCCTAATTTTACCTCATGCACTGTTTGGGTGCTTTCTCCCTTGGCTTGTTACCTTAATAGGCAGCGCTTTAGTAGATGAAAATACAATTCTTTTCTTAAAAAGGGAATGAGGGGAGGGGAAAAGGGAGTGAAAGAATCCTTCCTCTTCTCTTTCCTTCCAGCCAGATGAACCTCTTTAAGAACACAGAGGATAGTACTGAAGAGCAGTTTTTTT
>SJYX01011479.1:114726-126656 GCA_006410675.1 Oreotragus oreotragus
ATTCAAAAGCAGAGACATTACTTTGCCAACTACAGTCCATCTAGTCAAGGCTATGGTTTTTTCTGTGGTCATGTATGGATGTGAGAGTTGGACTGTGAAGAAGGCTGAGCGCTGAAGAATTGATGCTTTTGAACTATGGTTTTGGAGAAGAATCTTGAGAGTCCCTTGGACTGCAAGGAGATCCAACCAGTCCATTCTGAAGGAGATCAACCCTGGGATTTCTTTGGAAGGAATGATGCTAAAGCTGAAACTCCAGTACTTTGGCCACCTCATGCGAAGAGTTGACTCATTGGAAAAGACTCTGATGCTGGGAGGGATTGGGGGCAGGAGGAGAAGGGGACGACCGAGGATGAGATGGCTGGATGGCATCACTGACTCAATGGACATGAGTCTGAGTAAACTCCGGGAGATGGTGATGGACAGGGAGGCCTGGCGTGCTGTGATTCATGGGGTCGCAAAGAGTCGGACACAACTGAGTGACTGAACTGAACTGAAATGTGTATAAAAGCCAAATGTAAGTGGGTACTCAATAGATGGTGCTGAAATGTATTCTACTCATCCTTCCCACTTTCACGTCACAGAGCAGGAAGCAGAAAAAGGGGTGCACACAGTCAAAACAGTGATCTTTGTATGGAGCTGAGGGTTGCTACTTATGATTGACAGTCTCAGCCAATGGATGCCAGTGACGGCAAGTCACATCATCCAACACACTAGAAAGACCTCGCCCTCTGGCAATACCTATGGACTAACTGAAAGGTCCTGGCTGGAGAGTCTACCAAATTCACTCTCTCAGTCAATGTCAGGCTCCGTTTGGGGAGAATTATCCTCCGTGTATTTTCATCCTGAAGGAAAAAAGTAACTTTTTCTTTTTTTCAAAATCTCTAGGGCATCTGATATGACTGTGTGTGTCTCTGTGCTCAGTCGTGTCTGACTCTCTGAGCCCCCACTGACTGTAGCCCGCCAGGTTCCTCTGTCTACAGAATTGCCCAGGCAATAATATTGGCGTGAGCTGCCATTTCCTCCTCCAGGGGATCTTCCCAGCCCAGGGATCAAACCCTCATCTCCTGTGCTGGCAAGTGGATTCTTTACTGCTGAGCCACCTGAGGAGCTGAACTGATATGATACCTGGATTCAATATTCTGGAATAAAAACAATACTGTTGAAGCTGGCTTGAATCATCACAGGACTTAGGGACAAAGTGAGATTCCTGGCAACAGTACCTAAGAAACAACAAACAGTNCTCCCCCATCCCTGGGATTCTCCAGGCAAGAATACTGGAGTGGGTTGCCATTTCCTTCTCCAATGCATGAAAGAGAAAAGTGAAAGTGAAGTCGCTCAGTCTGTCCGACTTGGCAACAGTACCTAAGAAACAACAAACAGTAGTCCCGCCTTCAGTCTGAAGTCCCTGTGATGAGACTACAGTTGATTTGAATCTTATTTGGTGTCAGAGTCTTGGATATGTTCTTTTGGTGAATTCTCTCACTGACTTCTTAGAAAAATCTATGTGGGAATAATTATTTCTCTATGTGACAGATGAGAAAATTCAAGCTCTGAACAATTTTAAAAGATGGATATAAAAATCTAAATGGGAAAAGAATTTGCAAAAAAAGTGAAAGTGTTAGTTTCTCAGTCGTGTCTAACTCTTTTGTGATCCCAATGAACTGTAGCCCACCAGGCTCCTCTGCCCATGGAATTTCCCAGGCAAGAATACTGAAGTGGATAGCCACTCCCTTCTCCAGGGGATCTTCCTGACCCAGGGATCAAACCCTCATCTCCTGTATTGTAGGCGGTATCTTTACCATCTGAGCTATATATAACTGAATCACTTTGCCATACATCTGAAACTAACACAACACAGTTAATCAACTCTATTGCAATTAAAAAAAAATACAGTATGAAATCAAAAGGAGAGTTAGGCCCTGTGGGCAACTAAAGTGGAAAATTAAATGCCTTTTTTTTTTTTAACAATAACTCAGGGTGGAGACTGTAATCCTAGATGAGACGAATCAGAATACAGGACCGGTGGAGGGAAGCACTCGCTCTGCTACACATCTGTTCTTTATTCACCAATCAGCCGCCCTACCATCCACTCACCTGCTCACAAATAAAGGCCGCACCTATAAGCCAACTAGGTAAGCCCAGATGCAAAGATGAGTCTACCTGGTGCACCTGCAGAGCGATTCTTAGAACAGTTGTCAACTTGCAAATCTAGGTGAGCAAGAGTTCCCTCTCCCCTCCCGTCCCTCCATGAAGGCTGTGTTAGGCACGTGCCTCCCCTGCCTGGCCTCCCACTCTCATTTCTTCCTCTCTTGTGTTTATGGACTTTCTCTCACACCAAGTGAAGACCGTGGTGCTGAATAATGAGGAGCTGCTTCTCTCAACCCTGCTTGGCGATAGCCAGAGAGTTTCAGTCAGCTTGGAATTCTTCAAATACCGTCTTATTATCAAAAAAGAGATGCCCTAATATTCCTGGGGCATAGTGTGGACACCTAGAGATGCCAAAGGAAGCCAAGGGTTGCGATTTCCTTTTCTTTTACTGTTTCCTATCTCTCCTGGGATTATCACTGGATTGCTTTGTTTCTTATAAAACACTTTTGAGGCAAAGAAAATATGGCATTGAGTTGATACACAGTAGCTGAACAAATGGAAGAAATGGGTGAATGGATCTCAAACTGATGTAAAGAGAAAGTTTCTGAGAAGCTTGTGTTTTATTTTCCTATATAGATATGATCAGGTGCTTAATCAGTCTGTCTCTGTCTTTCTCTTCTTCCATATCTGTCTCTGTCTCTTTCTCTCTCTCACTCTCTCTCTCTCACACACACACACAATGCGCACACACACACACACACACACACACACACACACTTTGGAAACAACACAAGCCATTTGAGCGTGAAGAAACATATCTTGAACCTGACCTGCAACTGCTTTTGGATCATGTTCATCTCTGACATCAAAACAGTTTCTGCCACATAGGGTCTGGGGACAAGCAACCCACAAAATAGCAGCTTATTTAAAAACCAAATTCAGCCCTTACTGAAAGTGGTGATATTTGAAGCACATACAAGTAAAACTAATTTAACCTTTGGAAAGTTATCTCAGGAGGGAAAAGTCAAAATCCCTTTATAAGATTTTTAAGCACTGCAATTATTGACAAGGGGTATATTGCTTCAGTTTTCTCCGATCAGGAAGAGAAAAAAAAAAAAAAGAGAGAGAGAGAGAGAGAGAGAGAGAGAGAGAGAGAAGCCCACAAGAGACATCAGCAGCTGTCAGGCTGCTTTCCAATTGCAAAGAGGTAGTTTACAGTGGGCTTGTGCCAGTCTCTTAAGTCAGGGTTAAGAAGCCTTTTTAAAATGCCTTAAAAAGCCAGCTCATACATTAATCAATTCGAACCCTCATCCATACTTACTGCAATACATCAATTACGATGTCTTTTTAAAAAAAAATAAATTCTGGTTGACAGCAGACACCTTATTAAGGCCCACTAAAATGATACAATAAGTAGAAGGCTATTAATATTGCTCTTTTTTTTTTTTTTCCTCCTTGCTATTGTCTTGCTGCTCTGGTCTGCAAACAAATTCAAGCTGCATTACAATTAATGCTGGTGGAACTCCTTCTAACGACTTCCAGCTTGCTAATTTTTTACGCTAATAATAAAAAAAAGGCATTGCTATGCAAGAACGACCCCCTTTTATCATGCTAGCATAGCACACCAGAGAGTGTCTGCTATTGTTCACATGAAAGACAATTAAACCCTGGAACATCAAACCTAAAAATGACAATCTGCTAACCAGCACTGGGCATTGCTCAATGCTTTCTTTTATTTTCTGAACTCCTAGAGAAAACAATTCTCTGAAGACCTTCCTTTCCTGTTCTCCCTTAACCACCCTTTGTGGGTGGGGGGGAGGAGTTAAAAAAAATAACCTTTGCTGATTTATGCATCTCTGCGTAGAATTTATTAACGGTCTAAGGCCAATTTCACTACAGCCTTCTTATTGCCTGTAGGTTGAAATTCCGGACACATAAAAAGAAAGGCACCAATATCACCTACATAGTATCCCATTTAAAAATAAACAGTAAAGGTTCTTCAAAAATGCACGCAATATGAAAGTCTAGAAGGAGAAAGAAAAATCTAATTCCACAACTCTGTGCTACTCGTCATCTCTGGGGATTCTGCTAGTCACGTGGGTATTTGGAAAACTCGTCTAATCCAGGCGCCAAGTTTCCACAAAGCCAGAGTCAAAAACCAACTCCCTTCCCTTCTTAGCAACATAAGGATTTCTTCACCACAACACATGCTCATTTACTGGAAAAATACCCACGATTTGGGTTTTAATTATAACGTTCAGAACATAAATACAACCACTTGAAAGTTCACTGGCTTTTCCGAGTGTTTTCCACATACTGACTGAGGCTTGGTCACAGTATAAAGAGAAACGGATTCAAGTTGCAGCTGAGTGAGTCCTGGCCACCTGCTCACCTTGGAGTTTTGACCAAATCTGCTAACCTCCCTGAGTCTCAGTTTCTCCCTTTGTAAAACAAATAGGAAAAAAAAAAAGGTCCTTCTTCATCTCGTACAGATGAAACGAGAAGATGGCTGTGAAAGCTCTCTGAAAACAAAACCGCTGTGTATTGTATCGAAAAGTAAATAATTAAATGGAGTTGCTGTACGTCCTCGCTGGAGTTGCACTGAAAGCTTTATTATCTGATTAGTAGTGAGTGATTCTCAAAAGCTGAGCATGACCACATCTTATATCTAATCCACAGGTTTTCAGTAAAGGGGCCAGGCACTATGCTAGGACCTGCATGTTTGGTATTATATTTCATTTTTACAGGAACTCTCCATGGTAGGTGTGATATTCCATACTTACAAATGAAGAAACGGAGGCCCACAAAGGCTGAGTGATTTGCCTAAGTGGCAGAGCTGAGATTTAAGTCTCAGCACAATTTGTGACCCAGCCTAAGACACCCACCTTGGAAAGCTTCGGTGGGAGAGCAGGTCTGTGAAGCAAGGATGAGGGACAAAAACTGTGCTGTAATGTCAGCTCTGACGTCATTGGCTCTGAAACCCTGGACCAGCCCTTCAGCTCTCAGTTTTTGTATCTGTAAAATACAGATAACATTTCTGCCCAGGGGTGGTTGTGAAGATCAAATAAGCTAACACAATGTTCCTAGTAATAGCACGTACTTAATTAATGTGAGGGCTTCCCTGGTGGCTCAGACAGTAAAGAATCCACCTGCAATGCGGGAGACCAGGGTTTGATCCCTAGGTTGGGAAGATCTCCTGGAGAAGGGAATGGCAACCCACTCCAGTATTCTTGCCTGGAGAATTCTATGGACAGAAGAGCCTGGTGGGCTACAGTCCATANAATGTGAGGGCTTCCCTGGTGGCTCAGACAGTAAAGAATCCACCTGCAATGCGGGAGACCAGGGTTTGATCCCTAGGTTGGGAAGATCTCCTGGAGAAGGGAATGGCAACCCACTCCAGTATTCTTGCCTGGAGAATTCTATGGACAGAAGAGCCTGGTGGGCTACAGTCCATAGGGCCTGAAAGAGTTGGACACAGCTGAGCAACTAACACACACTCACACAATGTGAACAAATGTTATTGCCCGTATTCTCCTGGAGAAGGAAATGACAACAGGAAAATTTTCTTGCCTGGAAAATCCCATGGACGGAGGAGCCCAGTAGGCTACAGTCAATGGGGTCACAAAGAGTTGGACACGACTGAAGTACTATGTAATAAACTGTAACATATAAAATGAGAATTAAACAAGGATCAGTAACTTCTACGTTTAGCCAAGGTGGGGAAGCAGAGACCACATTTCAGTTCAGTTCAGTCACTCAGTTGTATCCAACTCTTTGCGACCCCATGAACTGCAGCACGCCAGGATTCCCTGTCCATCACAGACTCCTGGAGCTTGCTCAAACTTATGTTCATCGAGTCGATGATGCCATTCAATCATTTCATCCTCTGTCGTCCCCTTCTCCTCCTATCTTCAATCTTTCCAAGCACCAGGGTATTTTCTAATGAGTCAGTTCTTTGCATCAGGTGGCCAAACTATTGGAGCTTCAATTTCAGCATCAGTCCTTCCAGTGAATATTCAGGACTGATCTCCTTTAGGATTGACTGGTTTGATCTCCTTGCAGTTCAAGGGACTCACAAGAGTCTTCTCTAGCACCACAGTTTGAAAGCATCAATTCTTCAGTGCTCAGCTTTCTTTATGATCCAACTCTCACATCCATACATGACCACTGGAAAAATCATAGCTTTGACTAGACAGCCTTTTGTCAGCAAAGTAATGTTTCTGTTGTTTTAATAATGCTGTCTAGGTTGGTGATGCCCTTTTTCCAAGTAGCAAGTGTCTTTTAATTTCATGGCTGTAGGTACCATTTGCAGTGATTTTGGAGCCCAAGAAAATAGTCTGTCACTATTTCCATTGTTTCCCTATCTATTTGCCATGAGGTGATGGGACCGGATGCTATAATCTTTGTTTTTTGAATGTTTAGTTTTAAGCCAGCTTTTTCACTCTTCTGTTTCACTTTCATCAAGAGGCTTTTTAGCTCTTCTTCACTTTCTGCCATAAGGGTGGTGTCATCTGCATATCTGAGGTTATTGAGATTTCTCCCAGCAATCTTGATTCCAGCTTGTGTTTCATCCAGCCCAGCATTTTGCATGATGTACTCTGCATATAAGTTAAATAGGCAGGATGACAATATACAGCCTTGACGTACGCTTTCCCAGTTTGGAACCAGTCCGTTGTTCCATGTCTGGTTCTAAGTGTTGCTTCCTGAACTGCATACAGATTTCTCAGGAGGCAGGTAAGGGATCACATTTACCACTCATTTCAGCTTATTTCCCTGAGAGAGGGTCCAGGCAATATGCAAAAACATGATGAAATCCAGCAGACTCCTTGAATTAAGAAGATAAAGTTTAGGACTTTCCTGGTGGTCCAGTGGTTAAGAATCTGACTGACAACGCAGGGGACACGAGTTTGATCCCTAGTCCAGGAAGATTCCACGTGCTGCAGGGTGCGTGTACCTAAACCTGTGTACCTCAGCTACCGAAGCCCGTGTACCTAAACCTGTGTACCTCAGCTACCGAAGCCCGTGTACCTAAACCTGTGTACCTCAACCACCGAAGCCTATGTACCTAAACCTGTGTACCTCAGCTACCGAAGCCCGTGTACCTAAACCTGTGTACCTCAGCTACTGAAGCCCGTGTCCCCTAGAGCCCATGCTCCGTAGCAAGAAAAGCGCTGCAGTGAGAAGGCCACACCACAGCTAGGGAGTAGCCCCCCGTCATCGCAATTAGAGAAGGCCCACAAGCAGCAACAAAGACCCAGCACAGCCATACACAAAGAAATAAATAAAATTAAAAAAAAGAAGAAGACTAAGTTGAAAATCTGAGGAGGTCAAGGCAGCGAGAGTTTGTAGGATGGAGCACTGGAGAAGATAGTGCTGCACAGACGAATCTGCAGACCTGCAGATGGTGCCCTTCAAATATTCAGTGGAATATCAGCCAGCATAAGCACTTAAAGAAACTACCAACAGCCAGGAAAGGCCCATTCAAAAAGATAAGCAGTAACAGTGCCCAGTCGGGGAAGGCAATGGCACCCCACCCCAGTACTCTTGCCTGGAAAATCCAATGGACGGAGTAGCCTGGTGGGCTGCAGTCCATGGGGTCGCTAACAGTCGGACAGACTGAGCGACTTCACTTTCACTTTTCTCTTTCATGCATTGGAGAAGGAAATGGCAACCCACTCCAGTATTCTTGCCTGGAGAATCCCAGGGATGGGGGAGCCTGGTGGGCTGCCGTCTATGGGGTCACACAGAGTCGGACACGACTGAAGTGACTTAGTAGTAGCAGCAGCAGCAACAGTGCCCAGTGCTCACACAAGGCCAGGAATTATACCTGTGCCCAGCAGTCAGACCGAAGAAGCCTCGCGATTCATGAGGCATTATAAGATAGACAGAAAGGCCTTGACTCAACAGCAGGAAATAATTAGCTCTAGACTGAGTTTTCTTTCACTTAAGTTAGAAATGAGATCCTAAAATATCAAACTTTTTCCAAGTACCTGAACTGCATCTCAAAACAAGGTTCAAAAATATTAACTGAAATACAAAATATACAGTATCCAGCAAGGTAAATTCTCACTGTCTGGCATCCAATCAGAAGTTACCAGACATTTTTAAAAAGTTTCAATTGCAAACTCCAATTTTTAAAAAGCTCCAACATAAAACTCCAATTGAGGAGAAAAAAAAATCAATTAATTGAAATAGATGCAAAACCGATCTGGAGTACAATTAGCAGGCAGAGACATTAAAACAGTTATAGTAACTAACAGTTTATATGGTCAAAAGCAGAGGCAAGGGAGATTTATAAGCCTACAGGTTAATGAATCCCCAAAAACCCCAACATAACAAGCATAAACATTCTATACCAAGATGTGTCACAATCAGGTTGCTCAAAATTGTCTACAAAGAGAAAATCTTAAAAGCATCCAGAGATAAAACACATTAGGACAGAGACAAGAAGGTAAGTATGACAGCAAATTTGTCACTGGAAACACTGCAAGTAAGAAAACAGTGGATCAGCATATTTAAATTGCTGAAATAAAAATAACTTTCAAAAACAAAGCCCCCCCCAAAAAATACTTTTACAGACATACAAAGGCTGAAATAACTCATTACTAGCAGACTGGCACTATAAAAATATTAAAACGAATTCTCCAGACAGAAAAGAATTATACCAGATGGAAATACAGATTTGCACAAAGGAATGAAAAGCACCAAAAAAGGTAACTACATGGGTGAATACAGTTTATTATTATTATTTTCATTTCCTTAAAAGATAATTTACTGTTTAAACAAAGAGTAATAATAACAATGTAGTGCGGGGTTTATAATATTTATGAAAGCAAAACATATGACAATAGCACAGAGGCCAAGAGGAAAAAGCTGAAAGTACTATACTGTCTGTCTCAAACTATAAAGGGGCATAATATTACTTGTGCATAGCCTATGATAAGTAAAAGATGCAAACTATAAATCCTAAAGCAATCATACAACAGAGAGTTACAGCTAATAACTAACAGAGGTAATAAAATAGAATCATAAAGTATTGAATTAATCCATAAGATGGCAAAAAGGGAGAAAGGAAATAAAGATGGAATAATAGGAAAGAAATAGCAAGACACTACACGTAAACGTAACCATGTGAATCGCCACATTAAATATGTGTTCTACACATCCCAATTAAAAGATATTGTCAGATTCCATTAAAAAAAGTAAACTCCAACAATATGATGCCCACAAGAAACATACATAGGAGAAACTTTCTGTAACTTGGTTAGAATGTTTTCTTTTAGTTACAAAATGAAAACAATAATCCATAAATGATCAAACTGATAAGTCAACTTCACAAAAATAAAAAATGCATGCCCTTTGAAACACATGGTCCAGAAAATGAAAAGACAAGCCAACTCTGGCAGAATATATTGCAAATCATAAAATCCAGTTAAGGACTTGTATCTATAATATATAAAGAACTAACAAAAATCAACAACAAAAAAAAAACCCTACTATAAAAGTGGGCAGAGATTTGAGTAGACACTCCAATAACAAAGATACACAAATGACAAGTGAGCACATGAAAAGATACTCACCATCATTAATCACTAGAGAAACGCAAAATAAAGCCACATTATATACTAATACATACCTATTAGAAGGAATGCAATTAAAAAGCCTGAATATATCAAGGATTTCTTTAGAACAAATGGAACTCTCATGCACTGTCATTGAGAATGAAAAATGGTACAACTGCTTTGGAAAACAGTTTGGCAGTTTCTTATAGAGCCAAATATACCTGTGATGTACGATCCATTCCTAAATTCACCCAAAGAGAAATGAAAGCCTATATCCATACAAAGCCTTGTCCCCAAATGTTCACAGAAGTTTATTTGTCAACATTCAAACTGGAAACAACATGAAAGCTCATCAATAGATTACTGGATGAACAGAATGTATTATATCCATACAGTCATAGAGTATGCAGTAATAAAATGGAGCTGTCACTGAAATGACATGGATAAATGTTAAAGTAATGATGCAGAGTGAAAGAAACTTGACCAAAAAGAATACATACTCTTAAGATTCCACTTATTTAAAACTCTGGAAAATGTGAATTTATCTCTAGAGACAGCTGATAAATGGTTGCCCCTTGGGAGGATTAGGCCTGTAAGAGGTCAGAGGGAAGGAGTGCAAAGAGGGACAAGACAACTCTTAGGACGATATATCTGGTCATTACCTTGATAACAGTGTTGGTTTCAAAAGTATATATGGATGTCAAAACTGCTATATCTCAATAGAGCTGTTAAAAACAGATAGGATCATTGTCCACAAAGAGTTAAAAATCTGCTTATTGAAATAGAGCATATACAAAAATAATGTAATGAACAAGAAAGATAGTGTTTTCCACAGAAAACATGAATAGTACCCAACAGTGTTCTAACATGTTCATGTGTATCAGAATCAACTGGAGGGAGTGTTAAAATATGGGCTTGCCGGATCCAAGATCCAGAGTTTCTAATTCAGTAGGTCTGGGGTGGGACTTAATAATTTGTTTATTAAGTTTTTAAACTAGCTCTCTGGTCTTTCATACAAGCTGCATTGGCTTAGAGACAATCACCAGTCTTTCAGAAAGCAATTAAATCTCAAAGTGAATGAAGTCACTCAGTTGTATCTGACTCTTTGTGACCCCATGGACTGTAGCCTATCCATGTAATCCATCCATGGGATTTTCCAGGCAAGAGTACTAGAGTGAGTTGCCATTTCCTTCTCCAGAGGATCTTCCCAACCCAGGAATTGAACCTGGGTCTCCTGCATTGTAGGCAAACGCTTTACCATCTCAGCCACCATAGAAGTCTATTAAATCTCTAACTTATGAGTAAATTAAGTCAGGCAAGGATATGGCCCTACTAGTCAAACTCCAGTTTCTGCTCTATTTTAGCTTTTCCCTTACAGCCTTTTGAGAAATAGTTACTATGATATATCAGAAGTGATAAAGATGTAATCATCTCTCAGTATCCACGGGGGGTTGCTTCCAGTATCCCCTGCAGATACCTAAATCCACGGATACTCACGTCCCTCACGTATTTAGTCTCTCTTTCTCGAGCATGGGCTTTGGTGCTCACTATTTCCTTTGAGTGTAACACCTTTTATCCCTCGTGCTTACTTTTATCTGGCTAATTCTAATTCATCCTTTAGGGCTGAGCTTAGACATACATCTCTTCAAGAAAATTAGAGATACCAAGGGAACATTTCGTCCAAAGATGGTCTCGATAAAGGACAGAAATGGTATGGACCTAACAGAAGCAGAAGATATTAAGAAGAGGTGGCAAGAACACACAGAAGAACTGTATAAAAAGAATCTTCACGACCCAGATAATCATGATGTGATCATTAATCTAGAGCCAGACATCTAGGAATGTGAAGTCAAGTGGGCCTTAGAAAGCATCACTAAGAACAAAGCTAGTGGAGGTGATGGAATTCCAGTTGAGCTGTTTCAAATCCTGAAAGATGATGCTGTGAAAGTGCTGCACTCAATATGCCAGCAAATTTGGAAAACTCAGCAGTGAACACAGGACTGGAAAAGGTCAGTTTTCATTCCAATCACAAAGAAAGGCAATGCCAAAGAATGCTCAAACTACCGCACAATTGCACTCATCTCACATGCTAGTAAAGTAATGCTCAAAATTCTCCAAGCCAGGCTTCAGCAATACGTGAACCGTGAACTCCCTGATGTTCAAGCCGGTTTTAGAAAAAGCAGAGGAACCAGAGATCAAATTGTCAACCTCCACTGGATCATGGAAAAAGCAAGAGAGTTCCAGAAAAACATCTATTTCTGCTTTATTGACTATGCCAAA
>SJYX01011479.1:129471-140039 GCA_006410675.1 Oreotragus oreotragus
TTCCTGAAAATTTTTGTTTCAACCAGAGGGAGGGAAGTTCTGAGGACAAAAATCAAAGTCAAGGACACCTGGGGCATCTGTCTCAGGAAGGGCAGTTGTCACGTCACACTCAGGGGTTGAGAGTCAGGGTGGCTTACCTGTGGCTCAGATGGTAAAGAGTCTGCCTGCAATGTAGAAGACCCAGATGTGATCCCTGGGCCAGGAAGATCCCTTGGAGAAGGAAATGGCCCTCCTCTCAGTATTCTTGCCTGGAGAATCCCATGGACAGAGGAGCCTGGCGGGCTCCAGTGGGTTCAGAAAGAGTTGGTTGCAACAGAGGAAATAAACACACACACACAGTCAGGGTGGACTGTTCAGTCTGACTTCAGCAGGGAGCGTCTGTCCACTTCAGGAGATGCTGCTAGAGGTCCAGTCTTAGAAGAACAATCCCAGTTCTCTGGGAAGGTACGCCAACATTTGGGAGGTAGGATTGTTAGGGGAAGCACGCTGACTGAAACCGCCCACCCTGGCCAGGCACCATAGTAACCATTTGCATGAGTTGTTTTATGACAGGAGATCCTGATAAGGAATACGGAACTAATAAGCCAACCAACCGGAAGAGTTTGGGAAAGGTCTAAAGGAGACACTGCGGGTCCGTCCACTTCCCAGAATCCCTCTCGCTGGCATCCATCTTGGCTGAGCGATGCGTGCGCCACCAGGAAAGACTCTGAATTAGAATGATTGGCCAAAGACCACCCGGAAACTAATCCCAACCCATAAAACCCAAGACTGCGAGCTACACGGCAGAGCAGGTCTCCTGGGTTCCCTTAACCTACTGCTCTCCACCCGGGTGCCCTTTCCCAATAAAATCTCTTGCTGTGTCAGCACATGTGTCTCCTCAGACAATTCATTTCCAAGTGTTAGACAAAAGCCCAGTTTTGGGCTCTGGAAGGGGTCCACCTTCCTGTAACAGGATGGCATTAAATAACCACAGCCCAGCAAAGAAGCTAACCTGGGAAAACTGACTTCCAGATTCTACCATTGCAACAGCCAACAGCTGGGGGCCACACCCCAAAAAGTATGACCATCCCAGCCTCTTGCACAACAGGAACTGACCTGGAAAAACCTTTATTCCCCTGCCAAATAAAAAATCTGATTCCCAAAAGCAAAGAATACTTTGACTTTACACTCTTTCTGGTGGACCTATATTTTGATGACTATATGATGAATGAAGAAAAAGAAAAAAAAAAGGTTGGACTCTGACTAGGTAAGTTTGTCATAAGGTTTCCCATAATCTTGACTTTTTTTATGATCTGCAGGGAAAAAAAAAAGATTACCAAAAAGGAATAAAGAGCACTAACCAAAGAAATTTCTCTCTCCCAAATTTGCAGCACCTCTGAACTTCCTTGAAAGGGAAGGACAAAGCAGCCGTTTGCTCAGCTTAGATCATTTTGATTGAGACTCATATGTTATTTTAAATGAACATTGCTCAGGTAGTTAAGCCTTAAAAACCAACCATCCTTGACAACTGTCCAATTCTCTTTTTTTAAAGTCTTACCTTAAGGGTTTCAGAAGCACATTTTCAAGTAGGCTGTAGTGGGAGGGGACTAAGCTTCCTCCCTGCTTCACAGCTCAATGGGGCTTCTGGCCTTTGTTCATTTTTGTCTTTGAAAACTTTATGTTACAATTATAAAGGAAAAAAAAATAACCAAAGTAAACTTAAAAAGCAAAAATGCTGCAGTCGCTTTAAGCTGTTGGAACAATGCAAAGTTCCAGTGCATATTAAATATATAATCTAATAGAACACTTATTTTTTAAGACTTTATTCTTACTACTTGACTAATAATGTTAAAAAGGAAAACAAAGGGCTACATTTCTCCAGTAACACTGGGAGTTTACTTACACTGATTTTTTTGTTGTTGAGTGGGGGAGTGGATGATACAATAGCAAGGCAAGCATACCAAAGGGCAGCTAAAGTCTTCTTTGCATTTCCTATGCATGGAGTCCCTCTGTAAGACTTCCCAGGGGGCTCAGATGGTAAAGAATCTGCCTACCATGCAGCTGACCCAGGTTTGTTCCCTGGGTTGGGAAGACCCCCTGGAGATGGGAATGGCAACCCACTCTAGTATTCTTGCTTGGAGAATTCCATGGACAGAGGAGCCTGGTGGGCTATAAAGAACATGGAATCGCAAAAGAGTCAGACACTGCTGAGTGGTTAACACTTTCATTTCACTTTTAGACACTACGTCCTGATGTAAAACAACGTTTGCAGTTTTTACTTCCATACTGTATGTAACATACATATATATATATTTATTTTTAATTTGTGGAAGCTCTAGTCTTACACCTTATAGTAATGCCAACAAAAATGTTTAAGGAAAAATCATCCAAAAGAAGACATGACATTTTGCAAAGCCTTCAGTTTATCTTTAGAAAGTGCAATTATAAACGATGCTTGAATCAACGATGCCCAGACACTTGTGTTAACACAGAAATTGTTACCATTAGTTCTTGCTCAGTAAATGCAAATATTATGAACACTGTTCAACCGCAGGGAATGTTATAGCTGCCACTTCTATGACAGTAATAATGTAAAACATGCCTGCAAGTAATAAACATATTTATTAAATAGACCTCCATTTAAGTTAGGTATATATACATACAAACACACATTTTATTGGACAGACTATTAAGTGTCGATAGCCTATGTATTCATATACAATATGATATGCATTCACATCCCCTTTAAATTGTGCAACTATAACAACACAATGACATTTAAAGGACGTTCTTACTTAAATATATATTGTTAAATGTACAGTTCTTGGGGCTTTCTAGGGTGCTAGTTGTAAAAATCCTGCCTGCCAATTCATAAGATATAAGAGACTCAGGTACAATCCCTGGGTCTGGAAGATCCCTTGGAGGAGGGCATAGCAACCTACTCCAGTATTCTTGCCTGGAGAATCCTGTGAACAGAGGAGCCTGGTGGGCTACGGTCCATAGGGTCATAAAGAGTCAGACACAGCTGAAGAGATTAAACACACGCGTGTACACGTTCTTTACCAATATTGAAATGAGTGTTTTTTAGGGGAAAGGAACAAGCATGCATCTTAATTTCTACTGAAGGTCTGCTTTAAGCTTTCCTAGGAAAACCATATTAAAATCACATATACTAGCTTTCCAATGTAGTAAATATACATATTTCGTGATATCTTTATCTTCTAAAGGGGCTGGAGGTATGTCCATATTTCTTTTTCCACATGGTTTTCACAGCTTTAAATTCTGACATCTATTACCAAATTTCTTTCTTTGATGTGGGTCTTCAAACTTTAAAAAGAGAGTATAAAGCAATCTCTCTTCCTTTTCTTCCTGCCAAATAGACATTTTTCTAACTTAAATATTTTTTATATCCTTAACTACAAGTTTCTGTCATTTTTTTCATCCATGTTCAAAACTGTGAAATGAGAAGATATATTTGGTTTTAAGAAATAAAATGATGAAACTTTGTAAATATCAATGGCCTTCAAGTCTCGTGCTGAAATATGGATGCCATATGTACTCTGATAGAGCCTCAGGAAAAACATCAGATGCCAGAATAGCGATCTTCACATTATGCGTATGGGGAAATTAAGGCACAGAACTAAATTGCCTGTCCAACAGCTCAAAAAGGCTGTATCTACAAGCACAAACTGATTGAGAGGGAGCCAAATAATTTAATACAAATCATTTTTCAAAATAACTCTCTTTTTACTTTAGTAATATTTTTCTAACCTTTCATTTTTATACACAGCTGAATTCTCTGCCAAAAATGGAACATCAATTCAAATATCATTATCTTAAATTTACAATAATTTTTATAGCTTGGGCAGAATTTTACCTTCATATATCTATGAAGAAAAAAGTCTGTAAGTAAATTAACAGCAAAAAAAAATCTGCATGTTTTGAGGATGTTTAACTACAGACGATAAAATGGCTTTATGGGCTGTTGCTGATTTAGAAACAACCATTTCATTACAAACAAATTAATAAGCAAATTATTTAAAGTTTATTTTTTTTAATTGTCCTATCTACCTCTACCAGAATGCTTTGTAAATTTAACCCCAGTTCTGCACGTTTGAGTTAATTTTATTTCTTGCTATCTCCCCACTTTTCCCCACTATACCGTAATTGCTATGATGGCCCCCCAAATTATTTTCCTTTTCAGTATAAAACATTTGAAATTTTGTTTTCTAAATTATAATACTTCTGGCAACCACTAAGCAGTCTCCAGCATTACAGTTTTATCTTTTTGTGAATGTCATATACAGTTGATCCTTGAACACACAGCAGTTAGGGGCACAAATCCCCTACCCAATTGAAAATTCATTTATAACTTTACAGTTACCCTTTCATATTCATGGTCTGTTCCTCAAATTCAGCCAATTGTGGATCATGTAGCAAATATTTAGTGAAAAATACATGTATATGTGGACCAGTGCAGTTCAAACCTGTGTTGTCCAAAGGTCAACTGTAAATGGTACCATATAGAATGTAACCTTTGGAATCAGGCTCCTTCATTCAGCACAGAGATTCATCCAAATTGTTGTATGAATCAATGGTTTCTTCCTTTATAATACTATGCAGTGTTCCATTGTGTGGATATAACACAGATCGTTAAACCATTTACCCTTAAAGATATCATTTCCAGTTTTGAATGCTGCTGCTGCTGCTGCTAAGTCGCTTCAGTCATGTCCAACTCTGTGTGACCCCATAGACGGCAGCCCACCAGGCTCCCCATCCCTGGGATTCTCCAGGCAAGAACACTGGAGTGGGTTGCCATTTCCTTCTCAAATGCATGAAAGTGAAAAGTGAAAGTGAAGTTGCTCAGTCGTCCGATCCTCAGCGACCCCATGGACTGCAGCCTTCCAAGCTTCTCTGTCCATGGGATTCTCCAGGCAGGAGTACTGGAGTGGGGTGCCATTGCCTTCTCCACCAGTTTTGAATAGACCTTCCATAAACAGTCATGTACAGGTTTTTGTGTGAACATATGTCTACATTTCTCTAAGTTGAAAACCCAGAAATGGGATTTCTGCATATGACAGGTGTATGCTTAATCTTATAAAAAGAGGCCAAATTGTTTTTGAGAGTGACTCTCATTTTGCTTTTCTACCAGCGATGAATGCAAGTTCCAACTGCTCCATATCCTCATCTGCACTTAGTATTGTCAGAATTTTAAGAATTATCCATTCTAATAGATGTGCAGTAGATCTTAAAACAGTTTTAATATGCATATCTCTAATGACTAATAACAGTGAACATCTTTTTGTGTGCTTATATCCAGTCTGTATATTATCTTAAGTGAAATGTCTATTCAAGTCTTTGTCCTATTTTAAAAATTAGGTTGTTTTCACATTACTCAGTTATGAGAGTTTTTTTTTGTTTGTTTGTTTGTTTTACTTTTGACACAAGAGCTTTGTCAGATATGGGCTTTGTAATTTCCTTCCTCAGAATGGAGTTTGTCTTTTCATGTTCTTAACATTGGGAAACCAAAAGTTTTAAATTTTGATAAAGGCTGATTTATCAACTCTTTATTTTGTGGATTATATACTTATACAAATGGTGTCATGCCTGAGAATTTTTTTGCCTAACCTCATATCATAAAGATGCTTTCATATGTCATCTTTTAAAAGGTTTATAGTTTTGTATTTTACTTGGTATGTGGCAAATTTTGAGTTTTTTATTAATCAGGCATGAAGTTTAGGTCAAGATTCTTTTTTTTTTTCTTATTGATGTTCTTCGCTTGCTCTAATATCATTTGCTGAGCAGATCACTTTATTTTTATACCACTGTCCAAATCCATCAGCTGTAGATGCTCTCTTTTGGTCCCCTGACAACTGTCTGTTCTTTTGCCCGTACTGTACTGTCTTGATTACTGTCGTGATATAAGAAGTCTTAAAATCATAAAGTGTAATTCACATGAGCTTTTTCCTTCCTTTTACAAATTTACTTTATTTTTATACCACTGTCCAAATCCATCAGCTGTAGATGCTCTCTTTTGGTCCCCTGACAACTGTCTGTTCTTTTGCCCGTACTGTACTGTCTTGATTACTGTCGTGATATAAGAAGTCTTAAAATCATAAAGTGTAATTCACATGAGCTTTTTCCTTCCTTTTACAAATTAGTGTGAAGTCACTCAGTCGTGTCCGACTCTTTGTGACCCCATGGACTGTAGCCTACCAGGCTCCTCTGTCCATGGGATTTTCCAGGCAATAGTACTGAAGTGGGTTGCCATTTCCTTCTCCAGGGAATCTTCCCAACCCAGGGATCGAACCCGGGTCTCCCGCATTGTAGTCAGACGCTTTACCATTTTTACACATTATTTTATGGTAATTCTTTTGTCTTTCCACAAAATTTTGAGAATCAGTTTGCTTATATCTACAAAAAAAAATCATGCTGGAAATGTTACTGAAACGTCAATAAATCTACTGATCAAATTGAGGAGATGATTTTCTATCAGTTTTATCTATTATAGAAAGTGTAGACATCTCCATCATCCACAATTGTGGATTTGTCCATTTCTCTTCTCAGTTCAGTTAGTTTTTGCTTCATGTATTTTGAAGCCTCGTTTCTGAGTTCATACAAATTTAGAATTGCTACATCTTATTGGTGAATTGATCTTATTGTTATGTACTTCTTTATTCCTGATATTTTACTTTTCAGTTTTAGGGGAGTGGTTCTAAAGTTTCCTTTCTCTCATTAAGGTAGCTGCTTCAACTTTCTTTTAATGATTAGTGTTTGCATAGAACATCTTTTTCTATCCGTTTACTTTTAATCTACACATATCACTGTATTAGAAGGGAGTTTCTTATGGGAAATACAGAGTAGAGTTGCATTTTCTTTGACTTCTTTTTGATTATGTATTTTATTTATTGCATTTAGATCACTTATGTCTAATATATTTATTGATGAATTTGGATTTATATCTACCAATCTGCTACTTGGTTTCTATTTGCTCTCTTTTTTTATTCAGGTATCAGTCAGTTTCTAAGGAGAAACTTGGATTACTTAAGCATTTTTTAGCGTTCTATTTTATCTATTACATTTTTTATTATCTCGTATATTTTTTCTTTATTTATTTATTTATTTTTTGGTATTTATTTATTTTTTTACACGAACTTTTTGTAGTGGTTGCTCTTCACCTCTCATAGTCTATTCAGAATCATATTTACCACTTCAAGTGGAACATGGAAACCTTATCATATTATAGTTCCCTTTATCATTCTCCATTATATTATAGTTACCTTATATGTAGGGGCTTCCCTGGTGGTTTAGAGGGTAAAGTGTCTGCCTGCAATGCGGGAGACCCAGGTTCAATCCCTGAGTTGGGAAGATCCTCTGGAGAAGGAAATGACAACCCACTCTTCAGAGTCTAGGAGGCTGCAGTCCATGGGGTCGCAAAGAGTCGGACATGACTGAGCGACTTCCATCATTCAGTGTTAAAGTTTTGCTTTCAACTGTCAAACATATCTTAAACAACTCAGGGGAGAAGAGTAGCCTACAGTGTATATCCAGTATCTACTATTTCTTTTGCTTCTCTTTCATCCTTTATGTTTCAAGTTTCCTTCTAGTATTATCTTCCTCCTATCTGAAGAACTTTCCATAGAAGTTATTTCGGAACTGGCTTGAAGGCAGCAAATTCTTAGTTATCCTTCATCTGAAGATGTCTTTATTTCTCCTTCATTTCTATGCAGTAGTTTTTGCTGGATATAGAATTCTGGGTTGGAGGTGCTTTTCAGTAATTTTAGCATGTGTCACTTCCTTCTGCCTTCTGCAGTTTTTAATGAGAAATCCATAGTTGTTCAAATTGTTTTTTCCCAATAAAATTGAATATTTTAACTCTGGACAATTTCAAGATTTTTTGTGCACTTATTTTTGTAGCATTCTGATGACGATGTGTCTGAACACAGATATGTTTAAGTTTATTCTGTTTGGTTTTCACAAAACTTCTTGAATCTATAGACTATTTTTCTTCCCCATCGAGGAAAGTTTGGGGCCATTATTTCTTCAAAAAATTATTTGTACTACATTATTTTTTTCCTCCTTCTAGAACTTCAAGGACACGAATGTTAGACTTTTTTGTTTTTTTCATCTCATAGTTTTCTAAAGCTCTCTGTATTCCCTGTCCCATGAATCTCTCTTTATTCCCTGTCCCCAAACATTTTTCTTCTTTGTTAATCAGTAAGATAATTTCTATTGGCCTACTTTCAAGTTTATTGACTCTCAGTCTTTCATTTCCATTTTGTTATTGAGTTGATCCAGTAAGATTTTTATTATGAGTTTTGTACTTTTTAGTTTTAAAATTTGCATTGAATTCTTCTTTATATTTCCAATTTCTTTGTTAAGACTTCCCATTTTTGCATTTGTTTCAAGAGTGTTTGTGATTGCTTGAGTATATTTTAAGAAACAGCTTCTAAGTCTCTGTCAGATAATACCAACATGTGTATATATTCCTACTGTTGGCATCTACTGATTGTCTTTTCAATGGAATTGGGGTTCTTTATATGCCAAGTAATTTGGGGTAATATCTTACACAGTTTTGATGTGATATTATGATACTACATATCTTGTTTATATCCTATGGATTATGTAATATTTTGGTTAACAGGCAATCAAACTAGGTGAGGTTCAGTTCACAAATTCCTAATTGTCTTTTGTGGACTAGGGTTCCAGTATTAGGTCAGTTTTCATAGCCTTACAGTGTTATTCAGATTTTTCCTATGCATGTGCCACGGCATGGCCAGCAGACATAATGGGCAGTGGTTTATCCATTTAATTCACCATAGTTTTGATACAATAAATTAGATATGTGTACAGCAGCTCAAGGATGAACCCAGAGGACATAAACATCTTTATGGGATCATTTCCCAAGCCCTCAGTTTACAGCATAATCTCTGATATTTTTATTTCCTTGGGCTCCCATTTTCAGATCTTTATCAGTAAATTTTGGGCTTTAGTTATGTTATTCAGTTGCTTGAACAGAGAGAGAAAAAACAATGTGTATGTGCTCCATCATCTTGGGACCACTTATTTCAGATGTTTGGCTCCTGCCACTATAACTGTTGATGATGGAACTGCTTTGGGCCTAAATACAAAGAAATGAAGAAAAGAAAAAAAAATCCTCCCCTTTATTTTTGCTATTCTGCAACCAGAACTAGAGGCCTTCTCCTGGAGCTCTGTCTGTCTGAGCTCTGGTGCCCATGGTCTGGGTTTCAACTCCAATAAGGTTAGGACAGGAGATACTGGAAGAGGAATAATGGTAAACCCACCATCAGTTTAGGAGTTCTTTCAATTCTGATCTACTTCCCTAATCCACCTGCTACTGTCTGCTTTTCAGTACCCTCACATAATGACTCCATGAATTCTGTTCAGGTTTTATACCTGAATTCAGTGGGAGACACAAGGTGGAGTGTGCCTATTCCATTTTATCTGGAACCAAAATGCTGCTAATTTTTTCTTATTGTGAAATGACTGCATCAAACACACTGAAAAATACAGAAAACATATGTAAAGTTTAAAGAACAATATTAATAAATACAAGTGTACCCTCACCTATGAGAAAAACTTGAGGATACTAACTAGTCCCTGAGAATCTCACTGTGTGTCTGTCCTATGTTTATATTTCTCTTTCATAGAGGTAATCAGTACCTCAGCCTTAGAGGAATCATTCTTTTACATCCTTTCATAATTTTGTCACTTAAATATATAACCCTGACCAATATACTATTTAGCTTTCTTATATCGTAATAAAACTTTTAATGTATATACAAAAATATGCACAGAAAAGTATATACAGAAAATTACACAGATCATGTGCGACTTAATTATGCCTCCAGCTCCTTGTCATCACCAACATTCATACTGTAACAAACATTCTTGCACACCTGTCTTTATGGACAATGTGGGAAGTCATCAAGGAGTAGACCAGAAACAAATGTGCTACACAGTGTTTTGCAGCATGTAGTATGCCTGCATTGGCTACACCAGTCTATAGTTCCACTAACCATATCTAAGGTGGCTCAAATCTCAGTTTTTGCCAATATCTGGCATTATACAATTCCAATTTCTAGTTTCTACCTAATTTATGCTGTTCAGTTCAGTTCAGTTCAGTCGCTCAGTCGTGTCTGACTCTTTGCGACCCCATGAATCGCAGCATGCCAGGCCTCCCTGTTCATCACTATCTCCCGGAGTTCACTCAGGCTCACGTCCATCGAGTCAGTGATGCCATCCAGCCATCTCATCCTCGGTCGTCCCCTTCTCCTTCTGCCCCCAGTCCCACCCAGCATCAGAGTCTTGTCCAATGAGTCAACTCTTCGCATGAGGTGGCCAAAGTACTGGAGTTTCAGCTTTAGCATCATTCCTTCCAAAGAAATCCCAGGGTTGATCTCCTTCAGAATGGACTGGTTGGATCTCCTTGCAGTCCAAGGGACTCTCAAGAGTCTTCTCCAACACCACAGTTCAAAAGCATCAATTCTTTGGCGCTCAGCCTTCTTCACAGTCCAACTCTCAAATCCATACATGACCACAGGAAAAACCATAGCCTTGACTAGGCG
>SJYX01011479.1:140260-170686 GCA_006410675.1 Oreotragus oreotragus
CTTCCAAGGAGTAAGTGTCTTTTAATTTCATGGCTACAGTCACCATCTGCAGTGATTTTGGAGCCCAAAAAGATGAAGTCTGACACTGTTTCCACTGTTTCCCCAACTATTTCCCATGAAGTGATGGGACCAGATGCCATGATCTTCGTTTTCTGAATGTTGAGCTTTAAGCCAACTTTTTCACTCTCCTCTTTCACTTTCATCAAGAGGCTTTTTAGTTCCTCTTCACTTTCTGCCATAAGGGTGGTATCATCTGCATATCTGAAGTTATTCAGATTTCTCCTGGCAATCTTGATTCCAGCTTGTGCTTCTTCCAGCCCAGGGTTCTCCTGATGTACACTGCATATAAGTTAAACAAGCAGGGTGACAATATACAGCCTTGACGTACTCCTTTTCCTATTTGGAACCAGTCTGTTGTTCCATGTCCAGTTCTAACTGTTGCTTCCTGACCTCATCTTATTAGACACCATTAATTGTTTCATTGTGCTAATTAAGCATTAATTTTATTTATTTTTGTTGCTGAACATAAGAGTTGGAATGTTTAATGTCACATGCACGCATGCTCAGTTGTGTCTAACTTTTTGTGACCCTGTGGACTCTAGCCCATCTGGTTCTTCTGTCCATGGAATTCTCCAGGCGAGAATATTGGAGCAGGATGCCATTTCTTATTCCAGGGGTTCTTCCCTACCTAGAGATCAAACCCATGTCTCTTGCATGAATTTTTAATATGTAATCAAATTTTGTCTTAAATTATCTTTTTGATGTTTTAAAAAATATTTTTCTATCTCTAGGTCACAAAATATTCTCCTGTTTTCTTCTACTATTTTTATAGTTTTATCTTCCACATTTATCTCTGTAATACACCTAGAAACTATCTATGTAAAAGGTTTAGTAAGGGATCCAGTTTCATATTTTTCCATGTAGTAAGCATTTTCTAAAAGTCACATAAAATGCAATCTGTCCTTTCTCCATTAATTTTTTGAGGCTGCTTTAATAAGTATTAAGTTTTTATAATTTAAGTACTCTGTGCTTTTATTTTATACTATTAGTCTCTCATCTGTTTGAAATACTCAGAAGAAGTTATTGAATAAATGCACTTTTATTTCACAAAATTATGAATAATTTTATGAAACTATGGACTTTATAAAAGTATGAATTATAATTTTACCAAAGTATGGGTATTTTAATGGTAATTTTATAAAGGTATAAAGAGTTCTAAGAGATCCTTATTCCTGCATATACGCTTTGGATTTGCTTATCATATTTACCCTTGTATTTCCTATCATGGAACATCATGTCTGGGACAAAATCGGCAAAGGATACATTTTAACACAAAGATATTATCAAATTACAACTATATAGGCATATAAAAATGTGCTAAGTGAGCACAGAAGAGAAAGACCAAATGGGAGATGAGAGAAATTGGATTTGAACCAATTCTGGCTTAAGCACAGAGTTCAGTTCTAAAGGCAAACAGGTGAACAATATAGTCCATTTATATAATTCTCTAGCAAATCTGCTTTGCCATCTGTCTTAGTCTCTAAATAACTTAGAGTTCAAGAGTTTACAGGGGGTTGCACTCAAGCTCAACTTTTTGGTTAATGGTTACGGGGCACTGAACCCACACTCCAAAAAAACTAACAAACAAAACACTGTTGATTTCCTGTCCACTGCAATTCATCTCTCTCTACAATTGCCATGACAGTCTCTGATTACTGATATTATTATCCCCAGAAGATGGTTCATGGAAATTCTCATCCCCTGCTAGGCTGTCCTGGTTTTATAAAGTGAAAATCTGGTCAGCTTACTCTACAGGGGAAAAAAAGGCCACCAGGAAAAAAAAAAAAAAAAGGCTGTTTAAAAAAGATAGCAGCTGCTACGATGCAGCATTAATGCAGACACAGCAGAGTGAAGGCAAGATGTCTGTTTTGCTGTTTTTCTTGTCTTTTTCCTCCTTACTCCTTTAGTGACAATATCACTAGAGAGTTAACGGAAGCACTGTCATGGAATTTTCTGAACAACAAAACGGCTTCTCTCCCTAATTATTTCAAATGCAATGCATTCTCCTTCCAAAGAAGGAGAATTTTGCAGCATTCTTTCTGTTTCTAAATTCATCTTCATCTCCCAGTACCCTTTCCAAATAAGGTACATTTATATCACATTTAAACAAGCAAAATGAAATCAAGTAACCCAATCTTAATTAGGATTTTATGAATTCTGAATTTGTGACCAATATAGTTATTTATCTGAAATTAATCTGTACCAACAGTGTGTATTGCTTATATATTATTGTAAATAATGTTAAACTACTATCAAAAAACTTTTTTCATGCACCTTAATTACTTAAGGCAATGGCACCCCACTCCAGTACTCTTGCCTGGAAAATCCCATGGACGGAGGAGCCTGGTAGGCTGCAGTCCATGGGATCGCCAAGAGTCGTACACGACTGAGCGACTTCACTTTCACTTTTCACTTTCATACATTGGAGAGGGAAATGGCAGCCCACTCCAGTGTTCTTGCCTGGAGAACCCCGGGGACGGGGGAGCCTGGTGGGCTGCCGTCTATGGGGTCACACAGAGCCGGACACAACTGAAGTGACTTAGCAGCAGCAGCACCCATTAATATTTGGAAGGCTGATACATTAGAGCCAGAAGAAATCATTTTATCTAATATTCATCTTGCAGAGAAGAAACCTAAAACTCAGAAAAAGGGGCAGAGACTTCCTGTAATCATTTAAAAAGCCACCTAAAGATTTTTACTAAGCATGTTTCCATTAGCTTCATCCAAATATACTTCCAAATGTGAAATGCATTCACTTTTTAAAACATATTTATTAATGTTTTACTTTAATCAGACAAATCCTTCTAACTTCAGTATCTCATTTATAACACCAATATCATTTACTCTTTACTTTTTATTTAGTTGAGGAAATATTTAACATACTAATTTATAATTATGTGACAGTAAAAAACTAAATAAAGTGGGAAAGTAGATTATTAAGGAGTATGAGACGTGAATTCAGCATCAAGAGAAAATTAGAATTCTCCAATATACTCTCATTTATATTAAATGCATTCAATGGAAGGACTATTTTGCAAAGATAAAAAGCACTGCTGATCCATTATTACTGAACATACACTAGGATAATTATTGTCTTTTAATATACTCTCTTTCTACCTTAAAACAATTGAACCTACAGATAAAAAATAAATATTAATTGAAGCTGAGGTCGTTCTGTATTGAGCCACAGGGAAATTCCCTAAAACACAACATAAAAGAAAAAACAAGCATAAATTAAACTGGCAAAGTTCAAATGCTTCTACTTTTATGTCTATTAAATGCTTCTTAAGATGAGCATGAGAAAAGTTACTAAAGAAAATCTTACTAAAAATTATTTGGAGTGAACCTGTTCCTAAATAAACTCTCATTTTTTCCAAACATATATCATATTTTTTTTATTAAAGAATAATATTCTCCAGATATATGAAGACTATAAAAAGCAGATGCAGGTCATTCTCAAAAACAATTTCAAAGCTTGGTAGCTTATCAAATATGGAATTCTCCTCTGAAAAAATTAATTGTAATTAATGAGTATCATTAGCACTGGAAAGTCATTTTTCAAAGATAGTAATAGATGTAAATCACATTTCTTCTGTTCATGAATTGCCACAAAACTTCTGAGTCCTTTTCCAATACTGTATAGAAGTGACGGGGGAAATGGAAGTGGATCTAGGGGTTTCAGGGGACTGAGAGGAGTCATAACCACATCAAAAGAGAGGTTAAAAAATCAAGAGCAAAAGAAATCTCCCTATTTATCTAGGTTTCCCATCATTATGGCAAAACCTGCCACCATCTTCCCCACTACAAAAAAAAGTCAGGGATTAAATCTGTCACATAGGTTAAGCAAAAGAATACCTGACCCTAATTATAATCTCATGTTACGGAAGCCAGATGTGCACTACACAAACATATGAAAGGAGAATAAAAAGTTATGGACACATTCAAGCAAACGTTTCAAGGGGAATGAAGATTTACTGCATAAATCTAATAGGAAAGATGTTTGTGAACCATCTGGTAACTGACTTATATAGCCCCATACATTAGCAACTGTTGTCATGTTTTTAAAGTACAGAATTTCAAAACTGTGCTGAAGCCTTTCGAATGCAGGGAGCTTGCAGGGAGGGATTTAAAAAAAAAAAAAAGTCCTAAAGAAAAGGCTTGCACTTGAGTTTTAAATAAAAATCTGAATGGTGTTTTTGAGGTTAATATAAACACTGTCTCTATCACACCCTTATTCAGCCCTTACAACGACCTTATGGGAGGGAAGGGGGGCATTATGATAACGGCCATTTTACAGATGACATAACTGAGAATCAGAGAGTTTCAGTGACTTTCACAAGGTTACCTGGGTGATGGTTGCAGTCTGGATTGCAAATTCCTAGAACTCTTCACTTCCTTCGACTATTTTTAGGCTTTGAATCAGAATATGAGGTTTATTGGCTGTGAGAGGTGTCCATTTTCTTTTTGTTTACCAGACTGCTCATGAACTAGTGTTTGCTCGTTGAACAGAGGCACGGAGGAATCCCAGGGCCAGGCACACACTGTGTCTCTCCTGGGAGAACACTGAATGCTTGCTGAACGAATAAATTAAGAAAGAATAAAGCAGATGTGGTTTAGATGTACAGAATGGAACACTACTCAGTCATGAAAAAGCAAGAAATAATGCCATTTGCAGCAATATAGATGAACCTAAAGACTATCATATGAAGTGAAGTAAGTTAGAAAGAGAAAAACAAATATCTTAAAATATCACTTATATATGGAATCTAAAAAAAATGATACAAATGAACTTATTTGCAAAACAGAGATAAGTCTCACAGTCGTAGAGAGGAAACTTACGGTTACCAAAGAGAACTGGGGGGGGGGGATAAATTAGGAGTTTGGGATTAAGATATACATACTATTACATATAAAATAGGTAAACAACAAGGACCTACTGTATAGCACAGTGAACTATAGTCAATATCTTGTGTGTGTGTGTAATATATGCATACACAACTGACTCATCTCTGTACACTTGAGACTAACACAATATTGTAAATGAGCTATAATTCAGTGAAAAAAGAGAAAGGAATGTCAAGCAATTCCTAGTATCTAGAAAATACTCGGTAACATGATAGATGCTGGAATAAGGAAATAAAATATAGATTTTTGTCTCAATAAGACAAACAAAATGGAAAGCACAAGGTCCAAGTTATTAGGAATAAACTGTTCCATGCCAAGCATAAGTACTAGGGCTCAGAAAAAGTTACGGTTTCAGTTTACTTGGAAATAATTAACTGATTAATGATACAGAAAATAGGAAGGGGGATAAAAGTGGCCTGTAAATCGACAAAAAGATTAATAAAGCCAAAGCAAAATAAGAGCGCTTTAACAAGTAGCATTAAAAATGACATTGGTAAAATTGAGACTGCGTGTGTTGTGCTAAGTCACTTCAGTCATGTCCAACTCTTTGCAACCCTATGGACTGCAGCCTGCTAGGCTCCTCTGTCTGGAAGAGTAATCTTGCCTGGGATTCTCCAGGCAAGCATACTGGAGTAGGTAGCCATGCCCTCCTCCAGGGGATCTTCCCAACCCAGGGATCGAACCTGTGTCTCTTATGTATCCTGTGTTGGCAGGTGGGTTCTTTACCATCTTTAGCACCACCTGGGAAGGCCAAAATTGAGAATATATTTCCTTTAACTTTAATTTCTAAGATGACATACTAAGAAATTTAATAACTTCCACACTCTGTCAGATGCTGAAGAGTCCCAGAGGGAAAATACGTATTACTTTTCACTATCTTTTTTAGAGAGTCACAATTTTGAAATCATCGTCTAGATAAAACTAATGATATTTGAAAGTGGATGTCTATATTGACTAAGATGTACCTTTTCCCTAACTTAAACTCTACACAGATGCATGCTCAATTTCCTTAAGTTCAATTTGTTTCTAGGATGCACTCTTCGATGTGCTTTTCATGGCACCCTTATTTCTAACAAAAAGTTCAGAAAGGCAGGTTACAGAAAGGCGTCAGCAGTGACTAGCCAGAGATTTCACTGCTTCTAAATCGTCACGAAGCTTAGACTTAGTCCAGCCAAGTGGATGGAAAGCTGAAGCTTGACGGCTCACCCATTTGGGTCCTTTGGACTTCGTCATGGCTTCCTGCTCCAACCTGAGGTCCCTACAGTATGAGGCTTCATCAAAAGCAGGTAGAACAACGAGCTGCTTCCCTGCCACAGATATATGCCCCCCACCGTCCCCTCCGCCCCGTGGTAGCACCATGAGGATTCTGGGGCTGGCTTGTCAGAGCACTCCATTGCAGAGAGTTACCATGAAGAATATCACTGCAAATGAGAATAGATGTCCCACACCTCTCTGGAATAGTAATTTCTTAATTCTCATTCAAATCCAGCAGGCAGGACAATATAACTCGATCTCAATTGGCCATGTGGTCCTGACGGCGTCCTGCTAATGGGCTCTTCACTTAATTTATGTAATTTTAAAAAATTAAATAGTCCTCTTTTAAATCCCCACTGCAGTCCTTCAGCTCGAAAGCACACATTTAAAAGTTACAGTGTCTTTCTAAATCAGCATTACCAAACTTCTTACCTTGTTGACTATGCTCTCCTAAAGTTCTACCTTTTCTTGGCTCCCCTTCTGGTTTGTGAGAAATAATTCCGAATCCTATTCACAAGTCACTTAATGCTTCAGGAAACTAGGTTTGCCAATTTGGTTTTAGACTGAAACATAAATCTGTTGCTTTATGAATATAAAGTAAGTATCCAGCTTGCTGAGTTATGATATATTTGCAAAGAGGACTACCTTAGTAGGGCAAATGCAGTGTTCAAAAGTGAACAAAATAAAATTCACTCTTGGATATACATGCGATTCTAGAAAACAATTCACAAAACACTTCATTGACCGCCTACTATGTCCAATGTATTGCCCCCACTACTGGTAACTTAATCTTTTTTTTTTTAAATCAACTTTTTTCTTTCTTTTTTTTTTTTCATTTTTGAAGGTTTTTCTTTTATTGATTAATTATTTAATGAATATCGTTGAGTATGAGTATAGTTTAATGAGTATGGTTGCTTTACAATGCTGTGTTAGCATCTTCCGTATAGCAAAATGAATCGGCTATACATATATCCCCTCCCTTTTGGATTTCCCTCCCATTTAGGACACCATAGTGTATTACGCAGAGTTCCCTGTGCTATATAGTATGTTCCCATCAGCTGTCTATTGTAGACACAGTATCTGTACTATATATGTGTCAGTCCCAATCTCCCAATTCTTCCCACACTCCCTTTTCCCCCTTGGGGTCCATACATTTGTCCTCTACCTTTGTGTCTCTACATCTGCTTTGCAGATAAGGTCATCTGTACCACTTCTCCAGATTCCACATAGATGTGTTAATACATAATATTTGTTTTTCCTTCTGACTTACTTCACTCTGCATGACATTCTCCAGGTCCAAAAAAAAAAAAAGAAAAAGAAATTAACATAAAATCAATTTCTTTATCCTAGTCTGTGTCTACAGTGGCTGCCTGAACCTTCCTGTGGCTTCCCTTGGATTCAAGGCCTAGAGCAACCACATGGACACGAGAAAGCTTCTTAGAGGCAAGTAAAACCTCTCACTGGCTGTCAAAGCCCTTGCTCTGAGGACTCAGCAATATCTGGAACTCCTCGCGGTTTTCTCCAGTCTAGGACAGCACATCTCTCTGGAATCTTCCATCAAGGATTTGGAGAGAAATGGACATTACGTCTCAGAACATATTTGAAGGTACATTCACTACTTTCTATATAGGAGACTGATTTCATTGTAGTGAGGTTCACAGTTACTGTATTTCAGTTTATAAAGTATTTTCTAATAAATTAGCTATACCTTGGGTGGCAATCACACAGTACAGTAGCTCACAAACAGACTTTTTTATGGTTCATTCTTTTTGTTTGTGTTTTTGCTTTTGAGGTGTGGGGCATAGGATGACGTTAAATGATGCTGGATTCCCCTCCCCTCGCTCTTAATGGGTCCCTGGAACAAAGGGAAAATCAACCACTACATTCTGAAGTTCGAGTAGTCCAAGTGGAAAGAGAAAAGTGTGGCTAGATGACTTGTGTTCAGAGCAGATTTCCAGAAGGCATCAGGAGGCATGACAGAAAGAGAGAGTCTGACCCATTTAAATGCAAAAGTGAATATATAATTTGTGTGTGTTCATTTAATATGTGTTCATCTAATCATGTAAATAAACTGCATAAGGCACATACTATTAATAGCTATATACAAGACTATCTGAATATCTATAATACATACACAGGCTACATTAAGTATTAGGCCTATAAAGGTGCGTGTGAAGAGGACCATGAGCCAGAGCTGCTCAGGCTGCTCCTGAGGCTGTACAGGGAGAGGGCCAAGGCGGGGGATGCTGAAGGGAAGTGAGGGCCCACGCAACCGCTGTCCCGAGGGGCTATGCTTTATCTATTCTCTCAGTTGAGGTCCCAAGTTTCCAAGTTAGATTTTGCTGGGGAGAGAGAGGTCTGATACTTCCTCAGTACCTTGCCAGTCTGATCTGTCATTGCTTTCAACAAGTACACGCTATCTTTGCTTCATACACTGATCTTCACCTGGCCCTCCTCCCTCCTCTGATAAAACAAACTGTTTATTCCCAGTTTTATCCCTTTCCACCCATCCAACTACTGCTCCTTCTTCAAAGCCAAACTCAGGCCCCAGCTCCCACGTCAAGCTCTTCCTAGAAACTCTAGCTTGTAACCACCTTCCTCCCTTTTCTTAATTCCTTTTCCTCTATTTGACCTTTGAATTAACGCTGTTGATTTCTGAAGATATATTCCATTTCTGAAACTCATTTTCAGTTTTGAATTGACAGACGAAAGCCAGTATGGATGATCTCCGAAAAAGACTGTCCCCTTAGGCACGAACAACTGGCAGAACACAGGTCGAATCCTTTTTCCTCTCCGCCTTCCAGTTAACCTGAGCCTGATCCTTGACCCACTCCATTTTACATCTCACTCAGGGGAGGGCACTGTCCCACACTGCAGGGCCTCCTGCAGCCCGAACAAGGGACCGTCCCTCTTTACACCTCGCTGGTCAGGGCTAAGACAGCCCCAGGCCTCCCAGTCCTCTCGGCTGGCCGACGTAAGAATACTTTAGGAGTCAAAGTTGGAAGACATTCACGTAAACTGATGGTTACAATCTCATATTTTAAATTCAGTGTAAAACATAGTCATACAGGAAGACTTATCGAATGGTAAAACATGTAAAAAAATAAGTTAGGCCATATCTGGATACAAAAAGCTGTAACAAAAAATTGGCAACACCTACATCATCCATGAATAAGTGCTGTGAAAAAGTCTTTAAAAGCTTCTTCACCACCACCTCGTCAATAAATCTGTATTATCAGAAGAATCCTTTTAACAGCTAAAAACTACTATCCAATTTAAAAACAGTGTTTTGTTTTTCTACTTAATTACTAGATCACCAGGATCTATGGGTGTAAAAACCAGGGGTTCCTTTTGTTACTGTCTACCCACAACCCTTTAAGAAGGTACCGTTTTCTCCATTTTTCAGATTAGAAAACGGAAGGTCCAGATTAGAAAACTGAGGGTCCACGTCTGTCATCGCTGAGTGATCAGAAAGACTTGAACTTGGTTTTGGCTCACTTCAAAGCCCAGTATTCCCACAGGGCCACTTTGACCAACTGAATGCAATGTTTCATATATACAGTATTTCAGCTACCTTTCAGTTAAGTAAGCTTTCCTGAAATAGTCCAGTGGCTATATATTACATTCTTACTACGGAAAAAAAATACCTTCTAAGTTTCAAGGAGCTGAGTTCAAATTTTAAATTTGAACTATCGGAACAGAATCACATTTAACTCTGAGATTTGCTATCCTAATTCAGGTCTAACTTAGGTCAGAAAAAAGGGGAGGACTTACTCTTATTTCTCAAATAAGCTGTTGCTTTTATTAAAAGATACTGTATGCTTGAATACCTCCTGGCATGTACTTGAAACTGTTTTAAAAAAGAGAAAATGTTTATTTTAAAATAATTATATATATATATGTATATAATACTATGGTTCTGCTTATGGAACCCTGTATTTTTCTATCTGCTAAAAGAACTGACCTGTTCATACATGTCTTTCAATTTTCTGTTATATACAGAAACGCCCACCCACTTCCTTTGAATGGCTGATTTTTCTTCTCTGAATACATAATAATATATTTATCCTCTTTGAACTGTATATTAAAAAAAAATATACCTAAACACGTTCCTATCACTCCACAGAACTTTTACATGAAAAGTGTAGAAAACACTCTTTCAATGCCACAAGAAGGAATATTTTCCTCACTTAGAAATGTTAGTTTTCAGTTTCCTGTTGAAAAATGGAGTTAAATCTTGGATGCAGTGAAGTTCTATTCACGTTGAATAGTCATTATTATAGTGGCTTCTCTGCCTGATTGGTTAAAGAAGACAACACAATTTGTAATTGATTCTTCTTACCACTGAACAACTAATTTTGTCTTCCAAAAAAAGCTCTAGGGTTTATTAACTGTGCAATCACAATTTACTGAGGTCCTTTCATCAAATTAGCCCTGCAACAATGCCATTTTTCCCTTATTTTGCTTCTATTTCAAGAAGGGCTTTCTACTATGGCTGTTATTAAGACAGACAGTCACTCTCTTCTAATTTAGGTGTTTTTCTCATGGCAACAATTCATTATTACAGCTGAAGGATTTTTTTGGTAACCCAATTCTGGGCTTCCTTTTTCTTATTTCCTATTTCCTACAATGTCATAAAATGAGTTATCTCCAAATTGGAGCAACCAGTCCTTCTCCCAAGGAATATGCTCTCTTGTTCTTCAGAAACAGGAATTTCAATTTAGGAATAATCCACTCGGTTTCTTTGGCTAGCCCTTCTTTTCTTTGTGTTGCTTATTCACTTATTTCACACTTAGCTCTACAGACTCAAAGTTCAATAAAATGATGTCATCATTAAATTTTTAAGGGTTCTTTTCCTACAGCATCTCCAAGCAGGATGACTTTACTACATTTTATCTTTCTCTGATTTACTTACAGGAGTATGGGATTCATAAGGACCCTCATCAGTAGCTATATAGAAACCTGCTTCTACATCATCAAAAAAATGATCTAGTTCCTAGCACCCAACTTAACACTGGCCCCTCAAAGGCACAGCCAGTATCTCAAATGCCACACGCGTGGGTGAATGGGAATCCAGAAATAGAGCCCTGGAGATCAATAGATGTGGCTGAGAAAGCGTTTGCATTCTCAGGGGTAGAGCTCACTGCGTTTCTAAGTGGATCAGAGATATGATCCGCAGCCACCGTGAATGGAACGGAAACTAGATGCCATCAGAGGGAGAGGCGCGTCCTAATGAGGTGAGGTAATGCGTTAAGAATAGAGTCAGGGAAGGAAGTGCGGCCCCGAGGAGTCTCAAAATCAGCTCATACTTGCATCCCGACCCTCAGAAGAGTGAGAAAAGCCACAAGGCAGAATTGCAGAGCTTCAAACCTTTGTATAAGAGAGGAGTCAACTTTTACTTCCTCTGCTTATCCATGGAAGTTACAGACTGAGTACTCCAAGAGACAGCACAGCATGTTTTCCTAAGAATAGTGAGTGAAACATTGCTGACATCTTTCTGTTGTGGAAAGTGGGAGGCGAGGGTCAAAGTGCTGACTCTCCACACAGAGAGATATCCACTGGAGGTGGCCTGACACATGCTCTAACTGGACACCTCCGAGAAGATTGCTGAAGTATGGACTTCAAGCCCAAATGCCTGGGAAACTGTCAACGCAGAGGGATTTTGCACAAGCTAGGCACACCGTAGCAGCCTTTTCATGTAGATAGCAATTCAGCAAGTCTGTCAACCAAAGGTCCAGAGGCGGACAGACCACAGACATCCACTTCTGACCTTGCTGGGCCACCAGGACAAGGGGGAAAGAAGCTGGCTGACAGTAGAAACTTTTCTCAGTGAAGCAGAATGACATAAAATTATCATTAAAAGGAACTCCTCTACTCTGGCCTCCTCTGCAAATCCATGGTAACACCATCCCATGCATTCACCTCAATCTCCAGACAGCCAATGAGATGCTGTTACAAAGAAAAAGACAATTCTTGCAGCACTCCTTTTAGAAGCAGACATTCATAGTTTTGTTTATAGTTTTATGTTTGTTTCCCAACAGTATTTCTCATTAGGTATGGCATCTCATATACCCATTGACTTTGTTTTCTTGGTAAACCAATTCTTAATATATCAAGAGTTAATTCTAGGTGAATTTATGCGAGGTAATTTAAGTCTAATAATTATTTTATTGTGCATAGAAAGTGGAAGAAAAAGATGACAAGGTCTCTTTTTGAGGCTAGACTTAACGATATTGTGCTTAGTTGCTCAGCTATATCTGACTCTTTGCAACCCCATGGACTGTGGCCCACCAGGCTCCTCTGTCCACGGAATTCTCCAGGCAAAAATACTGGAGTGGGTTGTCATTTCCTTCTCCAGGTGATCTTCCCGACCCAGGGATTGAACCTGAGTCTCCTGCATTGCAGGCAGATTCCTTACTGTCTGAGCCACCAGGGAAGCATATTAGATAGACTCTAACATGGCGATAGCCCAGCATGTAGATGGAATAAAGTTAATTTTATCTCTGCATGAGATTCATGTGATAAAGTGAGTTTACTTACTTGAGGATTTATTGATTTGGAGACTTTTTTTTTTTTTTTTAAAAAGGCCTTTAACACTTTCCCCTTGAGAATAAACTTTTATAGATTATGGGTCTAAAACCTTTTATTGATATCCAACTATAAGCAATGAGTTGGAAATGTAAAACAGAGTAAAAGTATAATCCCAACTTTATTCTCCAGGAGTTCATGAGGAACAGTCTTATACATAATTGGGTATTTATGATATAATAAATGATGTACCCCCATCACTGTTCCTGTTGGGCTGGAAAGAACAAAATCAGAGCTCTACAGTAAATATTTACTGGGCAATTCCAATGGACAGAAGAATGTACTTAGCCAAATACAACTCTCTCTGCCTCCACGCTGAAAGTGTCCTTCATTTTTCAGTTGGACACATGGATGCATCAACTTGAGATATATAGTCTGTGATATCAAGACCCAACCTACGGGAGTCTTGCCTCGATGAAATACACAAGAACCAGTTTTTTTAAATGGATATATATTCACATGTGCGTGCACGCGTGCGCGCGCACACACACACGCACACACAGTGTGTCTGTGTTCCTCTTACAGCATGCTTCTGTTGCATGTCTGCATTCTCAGTATATAAACAGATCATTTGCTTTTCTACCCATTTCCAAATCTTAGAGTAATAACTTCTAGGAAAGAAGAAATAATAAAGAATGATTACACAACCTTATTTGGGCAAAAAGCTAACATATGGGTATCAAGGCCAAAAATATGGATTTCAAGATAAAACATATGGATGCCCATATGGAAGAAAAGGTTTCCTGGCCGGAAATTCTGCTGTTGCATTTTTTATGCCTATATGTGTGGGTTTTTTTTTTTTTTTTTGCCTTCTGCCGAATAACACTGTCTGCCGACAGATTCGAATGTTATAAATTCACACACAAATTTCACAAAATGCTCCACTGTTATCAACTTTATTAGATTTTTTTTTTTATTCTCTTAATCCTTTCATCACTTACTAGCTCAACAAGTAATGGATTTTTAGTAAAACGGTGAGGCTTATTACGATCGATCCTGGGACTGAATCTTTTCTTGATGCTTAACTAATGAAACTTATTTTTCTTCAAAACCTCAATAAAGAAAACCCTTCCCTTCACACACACATGTATGCTCATGCATGCACACACACACAATAGGTGGCACCTTTATGATCCTGCCTCTGTTTTGGGTAGCTGTCAGACAGTTGGCCTCAGACATTTATAGGTTCTATTCTGGAGAGTGATACCCCATAGAAATGGCAAAACATGGTCAATTAGGACAGGGGTCCCCAACTTCCAGGCCATAGACAGGTACCTCTTGTCAGATCAGCGATGGCATTAGATTAGAAATAAAGTGCAAAATAAATGTAATGCGCTTGAATCATCCTGAAACCATCCTCTCCACTTCCATCCATGGAAAAACTGTCTTCCCCGAAATCAGCCCCTGGTGCCGAAAAAGTAGGGATTGCTGATAAGAGATGAACTCTTAAGAAAGTTTCCATCTTTATCTCTTAAATTGTATTCATGGAGAACTTTCTTCTTTTAAGGGATAGAGGAAACAGAGGTATCAAGAGAAAACTGCAGACTTTTGAGAAAACATGTCCTTTAATGTGGTACCTTTGAGTCACTGGATTCTCTGTGAGCAGATATTTAAATCTGAAGTATCATATACTTTGCAAAAGAAAACATTCTTTTGTGAAGAACGTTCACTGTGCCCCTTTTGGCATGCAGATAACTAGAACATACATTTAAATTCTAGTCTTAGGATACTTCTGGGGCAAGTATGTTATCAGATAGGACGTGCCCACCAAGAGCCCTTCTGACTTCAGATCTGGCTGTGTTGCAGCTTCAGGGGAGGGGCATACTTTCTGATTTGGGATCCCTGGAGCTCTAGGCTTCAAGAGCATCACCTTCTATCCTGAAGGTTCCTAAAGGGGTGTATACATCACCTCCAACAGAGGAATTAAAACTAGCTCTTATCCCACAGAAAGAATATCATGATGGAGTTGATCTGCAGTATTTAAAGCTATAAGGTACTATTTAAGTTCTTTCCAGTCTATTTAAGGAGGATTCAAACTTGAGTCTGTTGGATTCTCTCTGAATCCACTTTTACTACTGGTATCAAAGATAAAGGTATAAAGGTAAGGAGAAACTAAAACTCAATTCAGTAAAGGGTGAAGCAGGGGCAAGCTGATCTATTGCAATCAACACAGCCCTGTTCTCACAACACTTTTACAGTATTCAGCTATTACAGCAATTACGGCCAGCACATCTGAATCATTAAATCGTCCTCTCCACTACCTGCCTGGCTTGGTGTTTCTAGACCCAGAATAAAAGCCAACTCTTTGAGTTCATATAACACGATGTTTTAAGGTAATTTTCTTTTAACAAAAGGTCACAATTGTCCATCATTAACCACATTCAGTGTCTGTCTTCGAGAATACTACCCAAATTTCTTAGCTGGGTATTGACAACTATTCACAAGTTGGTCTCAAGCTACTCTTCCTGGTGGCTCAACGGTAAAGAATACACCTGAAATGCAGGAGATAGAGGAGACTCGGGTTTGATCCCTGGGTTGGGAATATCCCTGGAGGAGGAAATTGTAACACTCCTGAATTCTTGCCTGGGAAATCCCATGGATGGAGGAGCCTGGTGAGTTACAGTCCATGGGGTCACAAAGAGTTAGACATGACTGAGCATGCACCCACAAGGCTACCCTTTCCATTCTGATATTTTATATATATATATAAAATTCACACACACACACACACCACATTTAACAAACTATTTGCTATTTCTTGTAAAAACAAATACACATCTAGCTTCCAAGTCTGTGTTCCTTTGACTCTTCCCTCCTAGAATATTTCTTCCCATTCATTTTCCTTCTTTCAGCAGCACTGATTGAGTAATCAGTTTGCTAAGCAATGTCACAGATAACGGAAACATATTGGCAAACAAGCAGAAACAGCTCCTGAATTCAGGACGCTTACAATCTACTCTATATCTAAACCAACCCCGAGGCTCAGCAATAATTCCCCAATGTCTTCCTGATGCTTCAGCTAGGAAGTAGTAACCACCCAATTCTCTCCATCAAATCAGACTAAAATTCCACAGTGACCAATAGAGTGCCAGGGCCTGACATACAAGGAGCTTTCAAGATAAACCTTGAAGGGATGATGTTACAGTTAAAGAAATATTCAACTTCATTTTTTCTTTTTTTTCCAGCTGAGTGCATCATTTGTCCAAAGCACCGGGTCTGGCAAGTGGAAAGCCAGTAACAATCCTTATTTAATTGTGAATGTGAATGAAATGAAAGTGAAAGTCACTCAGTCGTGTCTGACTCTGCAACCCCATGGAATACAGTCCATGGAATTCTCTAGGCCAGCATATTGAAGTTGGTAGCCTTTCCCTTCTCCAGGGGATCTTTCCAACCCAGGTCTCCTAGGTATCCCACATTGCAGGCAGATTCTTGCATTGCAGGCAGATTGTCTACCAGCTGAGCCAGAGGGAAGCGTAAGAATACTGGAGTGGGTAGCCTATCCCTTTTCCAGGGGATCTTCCTGACCCAGGGATCGAACCCAGGTCTCCAGCATTGCAGGCGGATTCTTTACCAACTGAGCTATAAGTGAATGTGAATAGGACGGAGTTACTTTCCTCAAGGAGCTTATAATCACAATAGAGATGATCAAAAGAGGCAAGAAATATGGAATGAGGGATGTGGGAGCGGGGTTCAGGACAGGGGGACACGTACACCTGAGGCTGATTCATGTAAATGTATGGCAAAAACCACCACAATATTGTAAAGTAATTAGCCTCATATTAAAACAGATAAATTTAAAAAGAAAAGAAAAAGACATACAGAATGAACTATTGGGAAAATGATGATGACAAGGAAAGCTGATTGCTGTAAAGGAGAATAAATGTAAACGTTGTCTGTTTTAGTGACTGCTCCTCAAAGGATAGGAAGGAAGCCTGCTTTGTGATTACTTAGGGAATACAATACATCTAATTGAAAGAATCAAAACTAATTTGAAATTATTTTCTAAATGCAAAGTAATGTTCAATTCAATTAAAAGAGATGCTGTGATTTGGATCGGAGTCCATACAACACATTATTCAATAATTCTGGAAAGGCTTTTCCAAAATGCATGTTGGCTTGAGTTTCTGGAAATGCTGATCTCCAGACCTCAAACAGAAGCAAGCGATTTTCATGACGTTTACACTGTGGATTTTGCCCATCCCTAATCCTGAGTGCCAAATTGAGTATTCTGCTCTGATCTGATTATTACCTATGTTATGCCTGATTGTGGATCATCTTACAAAAGTTGTAACTAAGGGTCAGATCAGTAAACTCAGACCTGGCAGGGAATTTCATTTCACAGACTCAGGAACCACAGGGTACAGATGCATTAAAGCCAGTGGTCAATTTCTCTTTTAAAGGTCTTAACTCCCCAAGTCAGGTCGTCTGTCCTGTAAATATTCTGAGAAAGCCTGAATCAATGAGACACATGCAAAAGGAACCAAGCCAGCCAGTCCATGTAGTAGCCTGAATGAATCACCTGTATTTACACAGAGCCTCAATCAGATGCTTCAGGAGAGTGGCTGTGTTTATTTCCCTTGCTTGCCTATGATCTCTTTATTAAGTTTGCTGTCTTTACAGAGGAACTGAGAGGCTATCTCTTAAAGGCTATCTCCTTCCCCTCCTAGCTTAAAATCTTATTTTTAGGAGGAAGAAAAGATGAGGGAGCTGGAGACCGGGGAAAGAGGCGGGGGAAGAGGGGAGGGAGCTATTACTTGCCAAACCTGCACATGTGCACCAGAGAACACGGTCAAGTGGTCAGAAGCAGCACTGATGTTAATTAGCAATGAAATGAGGAATGAACCAGCATTAGCCCTGAGACTAATCAATGGGAAAATCACTCCAAGCAGCAGCTTAATGAAGTAGTATACAGCTGTTTATTTTTAGCCAGTTTATCCAGACCAAAAAAAAAAAAAGAGAGAGAGAGAGAAATCTCCAGTAATTATTAGGAAAAAATCTTGCTAAAGTATATTTTTTCAAAGCCAGGTACAGCTCTGATTTATGTGTTTATAGTATAAATCCTATTCTGTGTTGTTTGTTGTTTAGTGGCTAAGTCATGTCCAACTTTTTGTGACCCTATGGACCGTAGCCCCGCCAGGCTTCTCTGCCCATGGGATTTCCCAGGCAAGAATGCTGGGGTGGGTTGCCATTTCCTTCTCCATGGGGATCTTCCTGAGCCAGGGATCGAATCCACATCTCTTCTGCATTGGCAGGTGGATTCTTCACCACTGCTCCAAGTAACAGAAAAATAAAAACTTGCTAAAGTATATTTTTTCAAAGCCAGGGTACAGCTCTGATTTATGTATTTATAGTATAAATCCTATTCTTATTTCTTTCAATTAATAGGACAAACCAAAAAATTAGATGGGTATAAACACCTGTACCATATCAGTAATACACTTTTAAAAATCTTAACATGGATATTCATACTCATTTTGATTTGTAAAACACATAAACAAACAAACACACACCATTTTCCTGGAGATGTAAAACTGATGCAATTTTTGTGTAAGTGGATTATGGAAAAAAAATGCTATTAAGAGGAAATAGGATTCCTCTCTCATTTCTTTGAAAGGGGAGGGAAATCACTTAGAAAATATTTTTGCTTGTTTTCCACTTTTAAAAAATATGACTGGCATCTACCTATGAGCAAGGCCACAAAGCCTAATAATTAATATCTACTGGAGGTTTTCGATAGAAGTACGTCGTGATATATATGGGGATCAAAAACTAGAAGGACAGTTAGGAGGGGGAATCTTTATCATTTTATCAGGATGGTGAGAATACAGATTAGTCAGTTTAAACAGAGTAAGTCTCTCTTTGAGAATTTCTTCCCTAGCTCTAATTGAAAGATAAAATTTTCCTCTGAAGGATACAAATGTTCTTCTTACCTTAGCAAGTTCCAAATAAACAAAAGGGACTTCTCCAATGAGAAAGTCTTATTCACCATTCTGGGAACAAACTTAGAGTCCACTTTCCTCCTAATGATGGAGATATTACTAAAAGTCCAAACACTGATTCTAGCCAGACAGACTTGAATTAAAATATCATTTCGTGGGGGGATGGTTTGGGGAAGGAAAAGGGGGAAAGGAACCAGAAGAGATCCTCTGCCATGACTCTTTTTCCCCTTCTTTTTTCTCCCTCTTTTTCCTTCTATCTAGTAATTTGATAAGTGGTAGTACCCCTATGATACAGGAAAATTACTGCTTGCAGAATATGTCCAAGTAGAAATCAAGACTTAACTCTAAAGGCCTATTAGGCCTCCTTTCCTTCTCTTTAACTAGAGTTTCAAAACCCTAAGTAAGAGATGGAGCTTCTCATTTTACCCATTCTTCCAAGTCCAAATGTCAACAATGACTTTGTTGATCCCTTATAGTTTCCAATGGGTAAGAATACACAAATGATTTTTTAAAATATAATGCCAAGTCTAGTGAAATGAATACACATTCTCTCATTCTCTTCCAAAAAGAGTCTATGCAAACCTTCACAAACACCTGAAAAAAAATCAAGCTCTATTTCAACAGATCCAGGCTTAGGTTTGAGGCTATTAATTGGGAAAAAAGGGGAGCGCCCATTACTGGAAGCATCTTCTGACCCTTGGCCTGAGCCTCACTGCTCGGGGCCACTGCAATTTTTTTAAGCACACTTCCCATCCAATGAAGCATCTTAAGAAAACAAAAACAAAACAACAAACCGGCCGCTAAATACAAACCTGGGAAACAACAGCCCTCAGGTAATCCCCTTTATAGGATGATTTGATAGCTCAAGAAAACGGAGACAAAGCACGGGGCCCTAGAACACCAACAGCTGGTTGGGAAATTGCCGCAGATTGTTAGGGGGACCTGCAAACTAGAGATAGGCAATGAAAAGGTTAGAAATGATAGTTAAAAAAGACAAATTACTCCAAAGACCATATTCTTTAAATCGCTGAAGCAAAACATGTTTATTCGATTTGTTTGTATGCCTATTACAAAAATGCTACTTTGGGATTCTAGGAACCCAGTCTGTCAATTTTTCAGTTTCTGCATTTTCATGGTTGCTTAGAGCTGTTTAATGCAAATACACTTCCAATAAGAGATTTCATGCCCCTAAATTACACCCAGTTAAAAGCGAATGAAAATGTAAGGTAAATAACTATAATCAGCCATATTAGCTTTCTCTTGGCACCTCTCACTTTACAGGCATATTTAAAGACATCTCTGGGGCCCTATCCTTTTTAACAAGCAGCAGCGTATTTCCTGGAATATTACTTAAGATGCTGTGCAGTGAACATTACACAGGTTAAAATGTTACCTAGAGACCTAGAAAGAATTGCGTCTGTTGCAAGAGCCATCTTTTTTGCCACATTTTGGAATGTCTGGGAAGATGAAAGGGTATTTGCCGTGGAGGGGATGAAAGGAGATGAGAAGAGTTTAAGTTTGTCTTTCATGTGTAAGTTCATTGATCAGTCGTTGTGAAGAGCACAGAAGTTTGAAAAAAAAGTAACTCTGGGAAGAAATGAATGAGGGAGGGAAGGAAATGTACAAATGAGAAGGACCCTCTGGATTTGCCATACAAAGAAAGCTCTTCGGAGTTAAACCTCTAAATTAACTCTTGGAGGGGGAGCCTGTTTGATGCCCCTGACTATGTTTTGCTTTCACTTTTTTTTGGGGGGGGGGCATCCACGGTTCTTAAATCAGCATCCCTGAGGATAACCCTGTGCACTATTTAAAATGCAGAGTTCCAGGCCACCCTGAGAAATGTGGATTAAATAGCTCAATGAAGGAGCTCAGGAATCTGTGTTTTTAAAAAACAAGTATAGTTGATTTACAACGTTGTGCTTGTTTCAAGAGTATGACAAAGTGATTCTGTTACATATATTCTTTTTTGGACTGCTTTCCATTGTAGGTTATTACAGTATATTGAATATAGTTCTCTATGGTATACAATAGGTCCTATTGCTTATCTATTTTATACGTATTAGTATCTGTTATACCCAAATTCCAAATTTATCCCACTCCCTTTCTCCTTTGGTAAGCATAGATCTGTTTTCTAGTCTGTGAGTCTGCTTCTGTTTTGCAAATAAGTTCACCTGTATCATATTTTAGATTCTACCTATAAGTGATACCATGATATTTGTCTTTCTCTGTCTGACTTACTTAGTATGATAATCTCTAGGTTCATCCATGTGGCTGCAAATGGCATTATTTCATTCTTTTTTATGGCTGAGTAACAGCGATCTGCATTTTTAACTAGCACTGCCAGAGTATTTGTGGATTACACTGAGAAAATGGCTCTATGATGTTAAGAGCACACATACTTTTTTAGATGGCATTGCCATTTCAAAAAGACTTCCCATCCATTCATATAGGCTTTTCCTGCAAAGCACACACTTGTAAGCAAGCCTTCAGAAGTCTGATTAGCCAGGGAACAAAGGGGAGCAAGAGATTAGAAGAACAATCAATAAATGGCTCAAATATAGGAAAACACCTTGTTCGTTCAAAATATAGGATGGTATTGTTCTGTGATCCTAGGGCTCAACTGCCTCAGTTCAGTTTTAGGAAAAGTGGTAATCATTGCCTTTTGTGGGAGGCACAATTTCTGAGGAACCCAGTCATTTAAAAAAGTAAGATCTCCCCTCTATTGACAGAGCAGTCATCATCTCCGTATTAGGGTACCCATGTAGTCGCGGGGCAGATAGGGAAAGAGCTGGGTCCAAGTTCAACCCACCCTGTCACTTCTTGCTGGTGCCAGCTGGGGCAGGGCCGTGCTCATTTCCTGGCTCATTCCATACCTGCACGATGAATATACATTGTAGGCAAAAGCAGACTTGTGCACCATAAATACAAAACAACCTCTTCACAAATGCTGAGGGTAAAATGAGATGAGAAAGCGGCGTTCTTTAGCACAGAGCCTGCAACATGAGATACGCAGACCAAATAAAATGGAGAAATAAGCTGGTCAAATCAAGCATCAGAAGTTACATCTTAGTGACTGGGAGGACTACAGTAGGTCCCCTACATGTGAACCTTCAAACTGCAAACTTGATGAAACATGTGTTCCATCAGTGTCAGGCCTGAGTGAAACTGCAGCTTGCTCTCTTTCTCCTATTGCTGAAGATCCTTCATCTCTACCATTTCACACCTCCTCTCCTTCTCAAGGAGTAGAAGGGCACATGCTCTTTTCTGGCAGGATCCTGGGTCACAGGCAGGGCTGGAAAGGATTTCTGAGGCTTTCAGGGAAAGTAGGAGGGCACTGCAGATTGGTCATTGGTAGATATGTTACTAATCCCCTTATATACACTGGGGACACTTTCAGGCGATGAATATTTAGGAAACGTTACAGATAACGACAAGAAAGCTCCAGGGCTAAGAACCAAGGACATAAGAACTATAACCTAGACTTTCTTTCTCTGTAAGTACTTAAGCACTTTCCTTAATAGTATTTTCTGGGACATTTGGAATTTATTCTTTGAATAAATACTCTCAAAAGCACCACATTTTAAGACAGTGTTCAGGTTTGTCCATATCACTGATCTGTGCTTTAAAAGGTATGAGTCCATGCTCTTATTTCCATTGCTTTAGCCACTAATTTTATCCTCGAAAACAAAGACTTTGGGACAGGCTCAAAGGCAATGCCTTATCTGCTCAGGGGCACTGAAGGTGAGGAAAAGAGATGCTCCATTTGTACTTCACAATTCTACAATTTTGGAATTTCCACAGGAATGGACTGTCTTTTGACGTTCCTCTCTGACTTGAATGTACAAACACCTGAAGGGACTCACCAGCCACGATCAAAGTTTTAGAGGCTTTGTTTATGGTCTCTTCTGGGGTGATCTGCTCCCTGTCCTCACTGACTACATAGCACATACAGACGGCTGGCAGAAAACACTCAGATGATGCTAACACTGAGATGCTTACGAAGAAAGGCAGGGAAAGTCTGGCTGAAGCCCAAACATAAGGTAGGTGGTAAAATAGCAGAAGCCAATCAGCCCATCCAGATGGTGAGTCTGGGAGGTACTGGTAGCCACAGCAGCCAAGATGGCTAGAGAACCCACTAGGTCTCTGAATGTGCAGCCACAACTCAACCCATGGGGTTCAGGACAGGGGGACACGTACACCTGAGGCTGATTCATGTAAATGTATGGCAAAAACCACCACAATATTGTAAAGTAATTAGCCTCATATTAAAACAGATAAATTTAAAAAGAAAAGAAAAAGACATACAGAATGAACTATTGGGAAAATGATGATGACAAGGAAAGCTGATTGCTGTAAAGGAGAATAAATGTAAACGTTGTCTGTTTTAGTGACTGCTCCTCAAAGGATAGGAAGGAAGCCTGCTTTGTGATTACTTAGGGAATACAATACATCTAATTGAAAGAATCAAAACTAATTTGAAATTATTTTCTAAATGCAAAGTAATGTTCAATTCAATTAAAAGAGATGCTGTGATTTGGATCGGAGTCCATACAACACATTATTCAATAATTCTGGAAAGGCTTTTCCAAAATGCATGTTGGCTTGAGTTTCTGGAAATGCTGATCTCCAGACCTCAAACAGAAGCAAGCGATTTTCATGACGTTTACACTGTGGATTTTGCCCATCCCTAATCCTGAGTGCCAAATTGAGTATTCTGCTCTGATCTGATTATTACCTATGTTATGCCTGATTGTGGATCATCTTACAAAAGCTGTAACTAAGGGTCAGATCAGTAAACTCAGACCTGGCAGGGAATTTCATTTCACAGACTCAGGAACCACAGGGTACAGATGCATTAAAGCCAGTGGTCAATTTCTCTTTTAAAGGTCTTAACTCCCCAAGTCAGGTCGTCTGTCCTGTAAATATTCTGAGAAAGCCTGAATCAATGAGACACATGCAAAAGGAACCAAGCCAGCCAGTCCATGTAGTAGCCTGAATGAATCACCTGTATTTACACAGAGCCTCAATCAGATGCTTCAGGAGAGTGGCTGTGTTTATTTCCCTTGCTTGCCTATGATCTCTTTATTAAGTTTGCTGTCTTTACAGAGGAACTGAGAGGCTATCTCTTAAAGGCTATCTCCTTCCCCTCCTAGCTTAAAATCTTATTTTTAGGAGGAAGAAAAGATGAGGGAGCTGGAGACCGGGGAAAGAGGCGGGGGAAGAGGGGAGGGAGCTATTACTTGCCAAACCTGCACATGTGCACCAGAGAACACGGTCAAGTGGTCAGAAGCAGCACTGATGTTAATTAGCAATGAAATGAGGAATGAACCAGCATTAGCCCTGAGACTAATCAATGGGAAAATCACTCCAAGCAGCAGCTTAATGAAGTAGTATACAGCTGTTTATTTTTAGCCAGTTTATCCAGACCAAAAAAAAAAAAGAGAGAGAGAGAGAGAGAGAGAGAAATCTCCAGTAATTATTAGGAAAAAATCTTGCTAAAGTATATTTTTTCAAAGCCAGGTACAGCTCTGATTTATGTGTTTATAGTATAAATCCTATTCTGTGTTGTTTGTTGTTTAGTGGCTAAGTCATGTCCAACTTTTTGTGACCCTATGGACCGTAGCCCCGCCAGGCTTCTCTGCCCATGGGATTTCCCAGGCAAGAATGCTGGGGTGGGTTGCCATTTCCTTCTCCATGGGGATCTTCCTGAGCCAGGGATCGAATCCACATCTCTTCTGCATTGGCAGGTGGATTCTTCACCACTGCTCCAAGTAACAGAAAAATAAAAACTTGCTAAAGTATATTTTTTCAAAGCCAGGGTACAGCTCTGATTTATGTATTTATAGTATAAATCCTATTCTTATTTCTTTCAATTAATAGGACAAACCAAAAAATTAGATGGGTATAAACACCTGTACCATATCAGTAATACACTTTTAAAAATCTTAACATGGATATTCATACTCATTTTGATTTGTAAAACACATAAACAAACAAACACACACCATTTTCCTGGAGATGTAAAACTGATGCAATTTTTGTGTAAGTGGATTATGGAAAAAAAATGCTATTAAGAGGAAATAGGATTCCTCTCTCATTTCTTTGAAAGGGGAGGGAAATCACTTAGAAAATATTTTTGCTTGTTTTCCACTTTTAAAAAATATGACTGGCATCTACCTATGAGCAAGGCCACAAAGCCTAATAATTAATATCTACTGGAGGTTTTCGATAGAAGTACGTCGTGATATATATGGGGATCAAAAACTAGAAGGACAGTTAGGAGGGGGAATCTTTATCATTTTATCAGGATGGTGAGAATACAGATTAGTCAGTTTAAACAGAGTAAGTCTCTCTTTGAGAATTTCTTCCCTAGCTCTAATTGAAAGATAAAATTTTCCTCTGAAGGATACAAATGTTCTTCTTACCTTAGCAAGTTCCAAATAAACAAAAGGGACTTCTCCAATGAGAAAGTCTTATTCACCATTCTGGGAACAAACTTAGAGTCCACTTTCCTCCTAATGATGGAGATATTACTAAAAGTCCAAACACTGATTCTAGCCAGACAGACTTGAATTAAAATATCATTTCGTGGGGGGATGGTTTGGGGAAGGAAAAGGGGGAAAGGAACCAGAAGAGATCCTCTGCCATGACTCTTTTTCCCCTTCTTTTTTCTCCCTCTTTTTCCTTCTATCTAGTAATTTGATAAGTGGTAGTACCCCTATGATACAGGAAAATTACTGCTTGCAGAATATGTCCAAGTAGAAATCAAGACTTAACTCTAAAGGCCTATTAGGCCTCCTTTCCTTCTCTTTAACTAGAGTTTCAAAACCCTAAGTAAGAGATGGAGCTTCTCATTTTACCCATTCTTCCAAGTCCAAATGTCAACAATGACTTTGTTGATCCCTTATAGTTTCCAATGGGTAAGAATACACAAATGATTTTTTAAAATATAATGCCAAGTCTAGTGAAATGAATACACATTCTCTCATTCTCTTCCAAAAAGAGTCTATGCAAACCTTCACAAACACCTGAAAAAAAATCAAGCTCTATTTCAACAGATCCAGGCTTAGGTTTGAGGCTATTAATTGGGAAAAAAGGGGAGCGCCCATTACTGGAAGCATCTTCTGACCCTTGGCCTGAGCCTCACTGCTCGGGGCCACTGCAATTTTTTTAAGCACACTTCCCATCCAATGAAGCATCTTAAGAAAACAAAAACAAAACAACAAACCGGCCGCTAAATACAAACCTGGGAAACAACAGCCCTCAGGTAATCCCCTTTATAGGATGATTTGATAGCTCAAGAAAACGGAGACAAAGCACGGGGCCCTAGAACACCAACAGCTGGTTGGGAAATTGCCGCAGATTGTTAGGGGGACCTGCAAACTAGAGATAGGCAATGAAAAGGTTAGAAATGATAGTTAAAAAAGACAAATTACTCCAAAGACCATATTCTTTAAATCGCTGAAGCAAAACATGTTTATTCGATTTGTTTGTATGCCTATTACAAAAATGCTACTTTGGGATTCTAGGAACCCAGTCTGTCAATTTTTCAGTTTCTGCATTTTCATGGTTGCTTAGAGCTGTTTAATGCAAATACACTTCCAATAAGAGATTTCATGCCCCTAAATTACACCCAGTTAAAAGCGAATGAAAATGTAAGGTAAATAACTATAATCAGCCATATTAGCTTTCTCTTGGCACCTCTCACTTTACAGGCATATTTAAAGACATCTCTGGGGCCCTATCTTTTTTAACAAGCAGCAGCGTATTTCCTGGAATATTACTTAAGATGCTGTGCAGTGAACATTACACAGGTTAAAATGTTACCTAGAGACCTAGAAAGAATTGCGTCTGTTGCAAGAGCCATCTTTTTTGCCACATTTTGGAATGTCTGGGAAGATGAAAGGGTATTTGCCGTGGAGGGGATGAAAGGAGATGAGAAGAGTTTAAGTTTGTCTTTCATGTGTAAGTTCATTGATCAGTCGTTGTGAAGAGCACAGAAGTTTGAAAAAAAAGTAACTCTGGGAAGAAATGAATGAGGGAGGGAAGGAAATGTACAAATGAGAAGGACCCTCTGGATTTGCCATACAAAGAAAGCTCTTCGGAGTTAAACCTCTAAATTAACTCTTGGAGGGGGAGCCTGTTTGATGCCCCTGACTATGTTTTGCTTTCACTTTTTTTTGGGGGGGGGCATCCACGGTTCTTAAATCAGCATCCCTGAGGATAACCCTGTGCACTATTTAAAATGCAGAGTTCCAGGCCACCCTGAGAAATGTGGATTAAATAGCTCAATGAAGGAGCTCAGGAATCTGTGTTTTTAAAAAACAAGTATAGTTGATTTACAACGTTGTGCTTGTTTCAAGAGTATGACAAAGTGATTCTGTTACATATATTCTTTTTTGGACTGCTTTCCATTGTAGGTTATTACAGTATATTGAATATAGTTCTCTATGGTATACAATAGGTCCTATTGCTTATCTATTTTATATGTATTAGTATCTGTTATACCCAAATTCCAAATTTATCCCACTCCCTTTCTCCTTTGGTAAGCATAGATCTGTTTTCTAGTCTGTGAGTCTGCTTCTGTTTTGCAAATAAGTTCACCTGTATCATATTTTAGATTCTACCTATAAGTGATACCATGATATTTGTCTTTCTCTGTCTGACTTACTTAGTATGATAATCTCTAGGTTCATCCATGTGGCTGCAAATGGCATTATTTCATTCTTTTTTATGGCTGAGTAACAGCGATCTGCATTTTTAACTAGCACTGCCAGAGTATTTGTGGATTACACTGAGAAAATGGCTCTATGATGTTAAGAGCACACATACTTTTTTAGATGGCATTGCCATTTCAAAAAGACTTCCCATCCATTCATATAGGCTTTTCCTGCAAAGCACACACTTGTAAGCAAGCCTTCAGAAGTCTGATTAGCCAGGGAACAAAGGGGAGCAAGAGATTAGAAGAACAATCAATAAATGGCTCAAATATAGGAAAACACCTTGTTCGTTCAAAATATAGGATGGTATTGTTCTGTGATCCTAGGGCTCAACTGCCTCAGTTCAGTTTTAGGAAAAGTGGTAATCATTGCCTTTTGTGGGAGGCACAATTTCTGAGGAACCCAGTCATTTAAAAAAGTAAGATCTCCCCTCTATTGACAGAGCAGTCATCATCTCCGTATTAGGGTACCCATGTAGTCGCGGGGCAGATAGGGAAAGAGCTGGGTCCAAGTTCAACCCACCCTGTCACTTCTTGCTGGTGCCAGCTGGGGCAGGGCCGTGCTCATTTCCTGGCTCATTCCATACCTGCACGATGAATATACATTGTAGGCAAAAGCAGACTTGTGCACCATAAATACAAAACAACCTCTTCACAAATGCTGAGGGTAAAATGAGATGAGAAAGCGGCGTTCTTTAGCACAGAGCCTGCAACATGAGATACGCAGACCAAATAAAATGGAGAAATAAGCTGGTCAAATCAAGCATCAGAAGTTACATCTTAGTGACTGGGAGGACTACAGTAGGTCCCCTACATGTGAACCTTCAAACTGCAAACTTGATGGAACATGTGTTCCATCAGTGTCAGGCCTGAGTGAAACTGCAGCTTGCTCTCTTTCTCCTATTGCTGAAGATCCTTCATCTCTACCATTTCACACCTCCTCTCCTTCTCAAGGAGTAGAAGGGCACATGCTCTTTTCTGGCAGGATCCTGGGTCACAGGCAGGGCTGGAAAGGATTTCTGAGGCTTTCAGGGAAAGTAGGAGGGCACTGCAGATTGGTCATTGGTAGATATGTTACTAATCCCCTTATATACACTGGGGACACTTTCAGGCGATGAATATTTAGGAAACGTTACAGATAACGACAAGAAAGCTCCAGGGCTAAGAACCAAAGACATAAGAACTATAACCTAGACTTTCTTTCTCTGTAAGTACTTAAGCACTTTCCTTAATAGTATTTTCTGGGACATTTGGAATTTATTCTTTGAATAAATACTCTCAAAAGCACCACATTTTAAGACAGTGTTCAGGTTTGTCCATATCACTGATCTGTGCTTTAAAAGGTATGAGTCCATGCTCTTATTTCCATTGCTTTAGCCACTAATTTTATCCTCGAAAACAAAGACTTTGGGACAGGCTCAAAGGCAATGCCTTATCTGCTCAGGGGCACTGAAGGTGAGGAAAAGAGATGCTCCATTTGTACTTCACAATTCTACAGTTTTGGAATTTCCACGGGAATGGACTGTCTTTTGACGTTCCTCTCTGACTTGAATGTACAAACACCTGAAGGGACTCACCAGCCACGATCAAAGTTTTAGAGGCTTTGTTTATGGTCTCTTCTGGGGTGATCTGCTCCCTGTCCTCACTGACTACATAGCACATACAGACGGCTGGCAGAAAACACTCAGATGATGCTAACACTGAGATGCTTACGAAGAAAGGCAGGGAAAGTCTGGCTGAAGCCCAAACATAAGGTAGGTGGTAAAATAGCAGAAGCCAATCAGCCCATCCAGATGGTGAGTCTGGGAGGTACTGGTAGCCACAGCAGCCAAGATGGCTAGAGAACCCACTAGGTCTCTGAATGTGCAGCCACAACTCAACCCAGTAATGCTTTATGCCTACAACTTGTACATCAGAATTACCCATTCCAGTAGACCCAATGGGAGTATTCCCTTCACCTCTTTGCTTTTATAAGTTGAACAATTTTGTCCTCTATGGTATCATGAAAGTGCTAAAGAAATCCATATTAATTTTTTTTTCACCCTTCAGAATCAAGAGCTTTGATCACCTCTTTAAAAAGATTTCAATAACAAGGCTTGAAATAGCCCATAAATAAGCATTTGTCGCCTTTAACACGGACCTCAACAGTCAGGAGCATCAGAGTATGGTCCACAGAGATGAACTAAGTTACCTCCAACAATGAATCCACTCTTCCAGGGTGGTGATCCTCAAATCTGGAATACTTAGAGCTTTGCCAAAGATAAACAAAATAGTCTAACTATTCATGTTTAGTACAGCATGCTTACAGCGTTCCTGTAGCTCAGACAGTAAAGAATTTGCCTGCAATGCAGGAGACCTGGGTTCGATCCCTGGGTAGGGAAGATCCTCTGGAGAAGGGAATGGCAACCCACTCCACTATTCTTTCCTGGAGAATCCCATGGACGGAGGACACTGGTGGGCTATAGTACATGGGGTCGCAAAGAGCTGGACACAACTGAGAGACCAACACTACTACTACGCATGCTTACTGCTTTTCCAGGAGAGAAAAGAAGGCATCACCAAGTTAGGTTGGTGTTCAGGTTGTGGGCATTCTGGAAAGCTCCCAGAGAAACCAATAATGAGGTCAGTGCTCCCAGAAGCAGTTAGAGAATGAGCAAAATTATATCTGGGTTGTGGGGGCATGAGTGGTGTGTGTGGGTGTGTGTGTGTGTGTGGTGTGTGTGTGTGGCGTGTGTGTGTAGTGTGTGTGTGTGTGGTGTGTGTGTGGCGTGTGTGTGTGTGGCGTGTGTGTAGTGTGTGTGTGTGTGTAGTGTGTGTGTGTGTGTAGTGTGTGTGTGGTGTGTGTGTGTGTGTGGCGTGTGTGTGTGTGGCGTGTGTGTGTAGTGTGTGTGTGTGTAGTATGTGTGTGTGTAGTGTGTGTGTGGTGTGTGTGGTGTGTGGTGTGTGTGGTGTGTGTGTGTG
>SJYX01011479.1:170721-188318 GCA_006410675.1 Oreotragus oreotragus
GTGTGTGTGTGTGTGGTGTTTGTGTGTGTGTGGCGTGTGTGTGTGGTGTGTATGTGTGTGTGTAGTGTGTGTGTGTGTAGTGTGTGTGTGGTGTGTGTGTGGTGTGTGTGTGTGGTGTGTGTGTGTGTGTGGTGTGTGTGTGTGGTGTGTGGTGTGTGTGTAGTGTGTGTTGTGTGTGTAGTGTGTGTGTGGTGTGTGTGTGGGGGGTGTGTGTGTAGTGTGTGTGTGTGGTGTGTGTGGGGTGTGTGTGTGTGTAGTGTGTGTGGGGTGTGTGTGTGTGTAGTGTGTGTGGTGTGTGTGGTGTGTGTGGTGTGTGTGTGTAGTGTGTGTGTGGTGTGTGTGTGGTGTGTGTGTGTGTAGTGTGTGGTGTGTGTGGTGTGTGTGTGTGTAGTGTGTGTAGTGTGTGTAGTGTGTGTAGTGTGTGTGTGGTGTGTGTGTGTGTGTGTGTGGTGTGTGTTGCACTCTGGGCAGACTGATACTTTCAGTCTGGTTTAAGGGAAAAGAACTGTGACTGAGTGGACAAGTTGTATCTTAATATACACACCATATTACTTCAAACCTTTACATAAAAACTTAGCTTCATGTTTTATCTCTTGGTCCCAAATCATAAGGACCTTGACACTTTAAGGAGTGGACCAAGGGTAGTTTTATGTAATAAAATTTTAAATCACGGCAGCTTGATCCCCTTTAGTTACAGTAAGGGCTCACCGGTAATCATAATACATTTACTGTGTCTGTATCTTTAAATTGCGAAGTGCACACTGGAGAGAACTTGGGGATATGTAACCATATCCAGTTCCCGTGAATCTCAGATAATGACAATGAAGAGGGACAGCAGAAGCTAGAGGTGCACTCAGAGTGTCACATTGCCAAGTGAAATAAGCTTCCAGAATATTCATGCAGGGAGCCCAGATTTCTCACTTCCTTACTTCTTGCTGTCAAACAGGAAGCAACCAGGGTGAGGCTGAGAAGCCCTCTCAGACTCACTGTTGCTGTGTTTTGCTTCTTAATCCTGTGCCTTTGTTAGGAAAACATGATCAGAATCGAAAGAGCATATGGGATTGGTCTGGGAGAGGCAAGAAATGTAGCCCCTTGTCGTGCATCAGTCGAGGAGCAGAATCAGAGGGTCAGAAGCTAGGAGGACCCTTGGGAACCGATGCAGTGCTCCAAGCAACGCTAGAGTCACCCAAGTGGATCGTTACTCTCCCTTCCTCCACTTCCTGGCACAGAGGATTCTCTGCTTGGTTCCGAGAGGTTCTTTTCAATATGGAATTCGAGTCATCCCTCTTCTGGCTAAAATTTGAATGCATTCTCTTTAGTTAGCAGCAGAAGTCTCATGAACCAGTCAGTGGTAAGGTGCCTACTGATACAGTTTCTATACCTGAAGTCCATGGGCATGATCTTCACAAGTTCTTATTCCAACTGCTATTTCCTAAGCTTCTATTTTTGGAACCATCTCAATATCATCTTGTTTCATGGTATAGGCTTGCTCTGATCTTGAAAATAAGGGTAATCATTTTTGCCTCCATGAAAAGGGATGGGGGAGAAACGTGAGTCTGCTCTGTGCCTCCTCCAGTATAACCATCTACAAACACCTCAGTATCGGACCCAATTCCAACTCCTAGAGCTCAGAGGTGAGTCGGTGATGGTTTCCATCTCTTCCAAGACATCAGCAGCTAAGAAAACATGAGAGTTCTTGAAATGGTTTTGTGGCTCCATATTGCAAACAGATAGTGCTTAGTGATTAAAAAAACAAAAACAAAAAAACCACCTGCCAATGCAGGAGATGTAGGAAACATGGGTCTGAATCCTGGGTCGGGAAGACCCCCTGGAGGAGGGCCAGGCAACTGACTCCAGTATTCTTGCCTGGAGGCAAGAATAGACAGAGAAGCCTTGTAGGCTATAGTCCATAGGCTCACAAAGAGTCGGACATGACTGAAGCAACTTAGCATGCACGCATGCATTGCAAACAGGGCTACTGGCTGAGATAGCATTCAAAACAGAGAGCATTTCTCCTCCCAGGACATGCTGACATATTACATGGATGCACAGAGAGCATGGGATCCTCCAGCCTTTTTGGTGACTATGCTCTATTATCACCTCATTTGGCCTGAAGTCCCCAGCGATCACTGGCTAACGGAACTTCATTTTGTTTTCATGTTCCCACTTGTCCACACAGGACAAGGCTGTCACTGTCTCATCAAGTGTTTATAAATAGGCTTTGTGTGAAGAGCATCATGTCCTGGTGGCTTTCATAGCCCAATCTGAAGGGAAACCCCTGGGTATAACTGTATGTATGTGTGTGTCTGCCTATTTGTGTATATGTGTACTCACATGTCTCTGAGCTCAACAAAATATACCTAGAATTGTGTTACTCATTTTCTTACTGTGTATCCAAGGCCCATGTCAGCCAGCACACCTTGCCAATACAAAGGATGCTGCATTTGACACATCTCTGTCTTGGGCAATGTCCACAGCATGGAATTCTTTGTGAAGCATCTTTTTAAAAAACAAAACAAAACATTTATTCATTTGGCTGCATCAGATCTTAGTTTCGACATGTGGGATCCTTCACTGGAGCACGTGAGACCTTTCACTGTGACATACGGGTGCAGTAGTTATGACAAACAGGATCAGCAGTTGCAGCACACGTGGGCTTAGTTGCCCTCTGGCAGGCAGGATCTTAGTTCCTCAGCCAGGAGTGAACCCCCGTCCCCTAAACTGCAAAGTGGGTGCTTATCTACGGGACCACCAGCAAAGTCCTACAAAGTGAATTTTTTGAAAGACTATGACTTAACTAGCACTAGGGTCCTCCTCATTTTTAAGCTAAAAGGCACTTAGGCAAAGAGATGTGTGTGTGTCTGTGTGCACATGGGTGTGTGCGTGTGCACATGGGTGTGTGCGTGTGACCAACTGCATGTGCATGTATATGTGTGGCTCTGTGTGTGTGTGCATGTGGTAGGGCATAGAGGAAAGAACGGAAATATCAAGATTACAGGTTTGCAAGGATGGGCTTAGTCTTTGATTCCCCAGCTGTAAGGAATGGAGGGTGTGAAAGTGACTCAGAGTGGCAGGAGTCCCACACAGCTGGTCCCTGCTGGCCTGTATACTCAGAAGAGAGATCGAGCCTCTGGTGGAGAACTATCCAGAGATGCAGACGAGACAAATTCATCCGAGAAAGTGAGAAGTGCCTTGGGTTTGAGCACAGTAGACACCTGGGTTAAATTAAATGGCACTGATGTGCCATCTTTTTGTCTTTTCATACTGTTCATGGGGTTCAGGATGGCATCACCGACTCGACGGACATGAGTTTGAGCAAGCTCCAGGAGTTGGTGATGGTCAGGGAAGCCTGGCGTGCTCCAGTCCATGGGGTTCCAAAGAGTCAGACAGGACTGAGTGACTCAACTGAAATGATATGTCATCAACCCCTTCCACCCTCCACATTCAGATGATGCTCCCAGGTACTGGCTGTTTCTTTATTAACAAGACAAGAGGTAACTCTGCACAAGATGCAGTTAAGTCTTTGCTTGGACACTTGCACAGCTCCTTCAAAGATGGCGGCATGAAGCCCAGAGCACAAGGAAAGAGCCCACGGTCTGATGCAGAGCCTGGCTGCAGCTCTCTGCTTGGGTGGATTACAAACCCCTTGGTGGCCCAGTTTCTTATCTGCAAAACAAGGAAGGATAGTATTTGTGTCTACCTTGCAGGGTCACTGTGAATATTAAAGATGATTTCAATAAAGCACCTAGGAAAAAGTTGGCAGTTCTCAGGAAGTAGTAACTCTTTGGAAAACTCAAGAGAGGGCAAGGGTCCCAGAGTGTTTATTGCAAACGCAATGACTCCTGGACTGACAATTACATTTATTTCTTAATTCTCTAAAAGAGATAAAACAACCACCACCATCCTCACAGACGACATTTTGCAACTTACATTCCTAAAACAATTCAGAGGATGCTGTGCAGGCATGTGCGCCAAGTCGTTTCAGTTCTGTCCAACTCTTTGCGACCCTATGGACCGTAGCCCACCTGGCTCTTCTGTTCATAACAATTCTCCAGGCAAGAATACTGGAGTGGGTTACCATGACCTCCTCTAGGGGATCTTGCCACCCAGAGATTGAACTTGCATTTCTTACATCTCCTGCACTGGCAGGCGGGTTCTTTACCACTAACGCTACCTGGGAAGCCCTCAGAGGATGCTGCTGCTGCTGCTAAGTCGCTTCAGTTTTGTGCGACCCCACAGACAGCAGCCCACCAGGCTCCCCGGTCCTTGGGATTCTCCAGGCAAGAACACTGGAGTGGGTTGCCATTTTCTTCTCCAATGCATGAAAGGGAAAAGTGAAAAAGAAGTCCCTCAGTCATGTCTGACTCTTTGTGACCCCATGGACTGCAGCCCACCAGGCTCCTCCGTCCATGGGACTTTCCAGGCAACAGTACTGGAGTGGGTTGCCATTGCCTTCTCCATGAGAGGATGCTACCTATAGATAAAATGGTACTATCAGAGGCAAGAAGCTAAGTCAAACCTTCTGTTCAACTTTATTCTATGGGATATTCCCGATTCCCTGGTAGAGGCACTGCGAGATTGCAAAAATTAAACCAATTCATTTTTTTAAAAGTATATTTAGTGCCTATTATAAACAGAAATGGCTTCTACTCTCCCAAAGATACTCATTTTTTTACCCTATTTTTTTATCTCCTTACTGCTGGGAACTGCTGAGCTTAACAAAGCAAATTTGGCTTTACTTATCAGAACAAGCTCAGGAACCCCTAAGAAAAGGAGTGACCCAATCACCAGAGATGCTATGCTCTACAAGAAGCCCAGAAGACAGTTTAAAGTCCAGAAGATCCTTCAAGGCGAGCAGTTCCACAAATACTAGGCAGGCTTAGATTTTAGGAACAGAAATGGGTCATCTGCATTTTCTGTGGCTGCAAACCCCAGCCACTGCCTGGAAGTTTATGACAAGGCAGACATTCTGGGACTCTAAGCGGTTTCTGGGATCTTAGCACTGAACGGAGATATAAAGAGAATACACATAACAGAAAGCTACCCTCTTCTGAACTGCTCAAGGAAAATTCCTCACCCCAAATGAGATTAAGAGCTCGACGCAGATAACTGTCTGTGACATCCATTTCAATGCCATCCCGAACAAAATGGGCATTTTATGTCATTCAAACTGGAATCATTTTAGAATTCTTGTGAAAATCCAATATACGCTGATTTTTTTCCCCTTCATACTCTGCATANGGAACTTCATTTTGTTTTCATGTTCCCACTTGTCCACACAGGACAAGGCTGTCATTGTCTCATCAAGTGTTTATAAATAGGCTTTGTGTGAAGAGCATCATGTCCTGGTGGCTTTCATAGCCCAATCTGAAGGGAAACCCCTGGGTATAACTGTATGTATGTGTGTGTCTGCCTATTTGTGTATATGTGTACTCACATGTCTCTGAGCTCAACAAAATATACCTAGAATTGTGTTACTCATTTTCTTACTGTGTATCCAAGGCCCATGTCAGCCAGCACACCTTGCCAATACAAAGGATGCTGCATTTGACACATCTCTGTCTTGGGCAATGTCCACAGCATGGAATTCTTTGTGAAGCATCTTTTTAAAAAACAAAACAAAACATTTATTCATTTGGCTGCATCAGATCTTAGTTTCGACATGTGGGATCCTTCACTGGAGCACGTGAGACCTTTCACTGTGACATACGGGTGCAGTAGTTATGACAAACAGGATCAGCAGTTGCAGCACACGTGGGCTTAGTTGCCCTCTGGCAGGCAGGATCTTAGTTCCTCAGCCAGGAGTGAACCCCCGTCCCCTGAACTGCAAAGTGGGTGCTTATCTACGGGACCACCAGCAAAGTCCTACAAAGTGAATTTTTTGAAAGACTATGACTTAACTAGCACTAGGGTCCTCCTCATTTTTAAGCTAAAAGGCACTTAGGCAAAGAGATGTGTGTGTGTCTGTGTGCACATGGGTGTGTGCGTGTGCACATGGGTGTGTGCGTGTGACCAACTGCATGTGCATGTATATGTGTGGCTCTGTGTGTGTGTGCATGTGGTAGGGCATAGAGGAAAGAACGGAAATATCAAGATTACAGGTTTGCAAGGATGGGCTTAGTCTTTGATTCCCCAGCTGTAAGGAATGGAGGGTGTGAAAGTGACTCAGAGTGGCAGGAGTCCCACACAGCTGGTCCCTGCTGGCCTGTATACTCAGAAGAGAGATCGAGCCTCTGGTGGAGAACTATCCAGAGATGCAGACGAGACAAATTCATCCAAGAAAGTGAGAAGTGCCTTGGGTGTGAGCACAGTAGACACCTGGGTTAAATTAAATGGCACTGATGTGCCATCTTTTTGTCTTTTCATACTGTTCATGGGGTTCAGGATGGCATCACCGACTCGACGGACATGAGTTTGAGCAAGCTCCAGGAGTTGGTGATGGTCAGGGAAGCCTGGCGTGCTCCAGTCCATGGGGTTCCAAAGAGTCAGACAGGACTGAGTGACTCAACTGAAATGATATGTCATCAACCCCTTCCACCCTCCACATTCAGATGATGCTCCCAGGTACTGGCTGTTTCTTTATTAACAAGACAAGAGGTAACTCTGCACAAGATGCAGTTAAGTCTTTGCTTGGACACTTGCACAGCTCCTTCAAAGATGGCGGCATGAAGCCCAGAGCACAAGGAAAGAGCCCACGGTCTGATGCAGAGCCTGGCTGCAGCTCTCTGCTTGGGTGGATTACAAACCCCTTGGTGGCCCAGTTTCTTATCTGCAAAACAAGGAAGGATAGTATTTGTGTCTACCTTGCAGGGTCACTGTGAATATTAAAGATGATTTCAATAAAGCACCTAGGAAAAAGTTGGCAGGTCTCAGGAAGTAGTAACTCTTTGGAAAACTCAAGAGAGGGCAAGGGTCCCAGAGTGTTTATTGCAAACGCAATGACTCCTGGACTGACAATTACATTTATTTCTTAATTCTCTAAAAGAGATAAAACAACCACCACCATCCTCACAGACGACATTTTGCAACTTACATTCCTAAAACAATTCAGAGGATGCTGTGCAGGCATGTGCGCCAAGTCGTTTCAGTTCTGTCCAACTCTTTGCGACCCTATGGACCGTAGCCCACCTGGCTCTTCTGTTCATAACAATTCTCCAGGCAAGAATACTGGAGTGGGTTACCATGACCTCCTCTAGGGGATCTTGCCACCCAGAGATTGAACTTGCATTTCTTACATCTCCTGCACTGGCAGGCGGGTTCTTTACCACTAACGCTACCTGGGAAGCCCTCAGAGGATGCTGCTGCTGCTGCTAAGTCGCTTCAGTTTTGTGCGACCCCACAGACAGCAGCCCACCAGGCTCCCCGGTCCTTGGGATTCTCCAGGCAAGAACACTGGAGTGGGTTGCCATTTTCTTCTCCAATGCATGAAAGTGAAAAGTGAAAAAGAAGTCCCTCAGTCGTGTCTGACTCTTTGTGACCCCATGGACTGCAGCCCACCAGGCTCCTCTGTCCATGGGACTTTCCAGGCAACAGTACTGGAGTGGGTTGCCATTGCCTTCTCCATGAGAGGATGCTACCTATAGATAAAATGGTACTATCAGAGGCAAGAAGCTAAGTCAAACCTTCTGTTCAACTTTATTCTATGGGATATTCCCGATTCCCTGGTAGAGGCACTGCGAGATTGCAAAAATTAAACCAATTCATTTTTTTAAAAGTATATTTAGTGCCTATTATAAACAGAAATGGCTTCTACTCTCCCAAAGATACTCATTTTTTTACCCTATTTTTTTATCTCCTTACTGCTGGGAACTGCTGAGCTTAACAAAGCAAATTTGGCTTTACTTATCAGAACAAGCTCAGGAACCCCTAAGAAAAGGAGTGACCCAATCACCAGAGATGCTATGCTCTACAAGAAGCCCAGAAGACAGTTTAAAGTCCAGAAGATCCTTCAAGGCGAGCAGTTCCACAAATACTAGGCAGGCTTAGATTTTAGGAACAGAAATGGGTCATCTGCATTTTCTGTGGCTGCAAACCCCAGCCACTGCCTGGAAGTTTATGACAAGGCAGACATTCTGGGACTCTAAGCGGTTTCTGGGATCTTAGCACTGAACGGAGATATAAAGAGAATACACATAACAGAAAGCTACCCTCTTCTGAACTGCTCAAGGAAAATTCCTCACCCCAAATGAGATTAAGAGCTCGACGCAGATAACTGTCTGTGACATCCATTTCAATGCCATCCCGAACAAAATGGGCATTTTATGTCATTCAAACTGGAATCATTTTAGAATTCTTGTGAAAATCCAATATACGCTGATTTTTTTCCCCTTCATACTCTGCATAAAGAAAGATTAGCCAAGGAAATTAAACATGCAAAGGCTATGGCAAGGAGTGTAGTTAAATGAACTTTACAGTTTTCAACATATCATATGCAAACAGGCAATTCATCATGCACGGGATGAGCTGCAGCCTTTCCAAGGGGGGCTCATAGCTCATTTGGTAAAGAATCCGCCTGCAATGCTGGAGACCTCGGTTCGATTCCTGGGTCAGGAAGATCCGCTGGAGGAGGGATAGGCTACCCACTCCAGTATTCTTGGACTCCCCTTGTGGCTCAACTGGTAAAGAATCTGCCTGCAAAACGGAAGGCCTGGGTTTGATCCTTGAGTTGGGAAGATCCCCTGGAGAAGGGAAAGGGTACCCACTCCAATATTCTGGCCTGGAGAATTTCATGGACTGTATAGTCCATGGGGTCGCAAAGAGTCGGANCTCCCCTTGTGGCTCAACTGGTAAAGAATCTGCCTGCAAAACGGGAGGCCTGGGTTTGATCCTTGAGTTGGGAAGATCCCCTGGAGAAGGGAAAGGGTACCCACTCCAATATTCTGGCCTGGAGAATTTCATGGACTGTATAGTCCATGGGGTCGCAAAGAGTCGGACACGGCTGAGTGACTTTCACTATCAGAGTTCAATGTCATGGTCTTGCTCACCCACAACAACAAGGCTAAATACTTCTTCACTCACCAGGCTCTGGCTATTTCAGTCTTTTTTCTATTCCTTGAACCAGCCCAGCACATGCCTACCCGATGGCCCTCGCTCCTGTTACTCTGTCTGCCAAGAACATCCTGTCCTTGAATCTTTACAGGATGGGTTCCTTCTCATCACAACACTCTCAGATCAAAGGTTACTCCTTAAAGTTCAACCCTTCTTTGACTGTCTAATTATTCTCCATCACACCTTCATTTTATTTCCTCCCTAACACTTATCACCATCTGAATTCTACATCATTCTCTTGGTATACTTATTTAATAATGGAATAACAGACTTGTAGGTCAGTAAATGCTTAGCCTTTGTCTTATCTCCACCATAGCCTCAGAATCTGAGGCTCCCAATAAACATGGATTTATTAGTGGAAAATTAGCTACAAATATCTATTTGTTTTAAAAGATTCAGAAAGATTTCTCCTTAAAAACAACTGAGAAGCAGCACAGCATGTATTGCTGCTGCTGCTGCTGCTGCTGCTGCTAAGTCGCTTCAGTCGTGTCCGACTCTGTGTGATCCCATAGACAGCAGCCCACCAGGCTCCCCTGTCCCTGCGATTCTCCAGGCAAGAACACTGGAGTGGGTTGCCATGTCCTCCAATGCAGGAAAGTGAAAAGTCAAAGTGAAGTCGCTCAGTCATGTCCGACTCTTAGCGACCCCATGGACTGCAACCTACCAGGCTCCTCTGTCCATGGGATTTTCCAGGCAAGAGTACTGGAGCAGGGTGCCATTGCCTTCTCTGACAGTATGTATTAAGAGTGCAATAAAACATTATACTAGGCTAGTCAGTAAGTTCATTCGGGTTTTCCTGCAACTTTACAATAGGATGGTACAGAAAATCCAGGAATGGACTTTTTGGCCAACCCAATACTTCTATACATTTTACACTTCAAACTCTTTCTGGATTCAGTGGGCTACCTCTCTCTACAGTATGTGTGTTTCCCACCTTCATTCCATTTATTCAACCTGAAAGAGAAAAATTGTCAAAATCTAGATAAACACAGGAAACATAGCAAACTAAAATCAACAGTGCTGCTAATAGTTTTATATCCTTAGCATCGCTGTGAAGCAGCAGGATATTCTCTTGTGAAGTCTCAGCCCCCGATCTAAGATCAAGGGACGACAGAAAGGCTAATAGTCCATAGGAACCTCCAGCATCCATGCTCTACCTGGGCCTCTGGCACTGCACACAGGGTTGGGCAGTATGATCTTAACTGAACAGCAGAGCTCTCCTGCCACCAACATGGAGGATGCTCCGTGCCTGCCACCACCTGGAATACTAGCCAACTTTCCTCAACAACTCCACAAATTCCAAGACACATTCACATCATGGAAATGAAAGATCCAGTTGCTGACAAGATGCTTCTGAAAATGAAGACACGATATCACACATGAGTGATGGACCTGAACGAAGGTAACTTCTTAGGATAGGGGACTGGTCTCAGAAGAGAGAAAGGAAAGATCCAGAGAATTCTTGCCATATCTTTGTTGTATCACCGGCTACCAAAAAGCTTGTGTGGAACTTCCAGAAGAAGTAGCTAGGGCACATAAAGTGTTTCCTTTTTTTTTTTTTTACATTTAGAGATAAGGAGTGTTTTCCCAAATAAAGAAATGAGATCAAGCAGAAGTTCATGCACTGGATCTGGAAATATCTCCAAATGTTCTTTGCTCACATTTGTAACTGTCTGCATATGTATATGTCTGTGCATATGTGAAAGTATGTATGTTGGTGGGAGATTGTGCGTGTCCATGTGTGCCACTGGGGAACACTGAAAAAGTGGAGGGGGGACCTGTCACATCGGGAGAGACTCTGAGAGTCGGGACATTCTGCGTAGCTAATACTCCATGTTGAAAACTGCTCATGCAGCAGGACCAAAGAAGAGGCATCGCCTGGCCACCGGCTGTTACTGACTCTGGGAAAATGAAAAGACAGCATCTCTGCACCTGTTCGCCTGATGGTGAAGGAAGGAAAAGCCATTACCGAGTGACAGGAGACGAAAAACCAAAATCCACTTCAGCAACTCATCCCACGGCCGGTGATTAATCTCACACTCCCTCAGCCTGATGCCCATTAACCAGATAATTAATAATTTCTTTAGGGACTCCAGCTCGGCAACTGTTTTATCAACCCACACAGCATCAGGGAAATGCTGCATTGGTGATCAAACGTCTGGAACCAAGCAACGGCTGGAAAGACACAATAGGGCTTTGCAGCCATTTGTGAGCTTCTTTCAAAATGAGCAAGTACAGGACAAGTGGTCCAGTCTCATTTTTCATTGCTACTGTTGGCCACCCTGCATTGCCGAGGACCAGCCCTCCCCCCAACCCCATGCCCAGGAGAAAACCCCTCTGCACTGGGACATCTCACAGACTCGGAATTGCAAGGACTTCCTTACTATGTATACAAACCAGAATAACCCATAAACTCTGGGCATACGTCTTTTAAAAGAGTGCATAATCTGAGAGCGCCCCAAATCAAAACTTTCAAGTAAGTATTTAATCAGAACCATGCTAGTGGACATATTTCTTATTCTTGCTGGCTCTCATTCCTATGTATCTCATGCAGGAAGGTACAAAGAATCAAGAGCACCCTTTCTGAGTCTCCTGTGTACATTTATCCTTCTCTCATGTTAAAACTTGTTCCATGGGGACAAGCCAACTCCTCTTTTTTATATGTATTTTTATTAAGACTTTAAGACTGTGAATAAAATCCCAGGGAGAATAATGAATCATAAGGATTGCTATTAAAAAGGTTCACCATTAAAATTCCAATGGATTCATTTTCTCTCCTAATGAGAAGAACACTACCCTGGAAATATTATTATACATTTCTCTTAACTCCATCCAGAAAGCAATTTGGATGGAAAAGAAACAAGGGTTTAATCCATCCTCGTCAGAAATCACAATGGACTTGCCGGCAGAAAACCTGGGTTGAGACCTGCCATAGTTACACCGGGTTTTGGTATTATCTCCTCGAGCTTTTCTCATGGGATGCTATAATTTGCAGCCAAACAATGTATCTAGTGAAGTTTGCCATGAGAATGCCAAAATGCCCTGTTTGCATCTGGCAATCCAAGATGCAAGGGTGTTCACCTTATGTGGACCCCAAAGGGATATTTCCCTCAGGCTTCAGGGCCAGGATAACCTGGACGCCTTCTACATGTGGCTTATACAGCTGACGCAAAACTTCAGACTGAGAGTCTGGGCTGGAAGGAAGCTTAGAGCCAAATCAATGGTCTATTTCTAGCAAATTTGCAGGAACATAACACAGGCATCTACCCACAACACACATTCCAATTTAATCCTGCTACGACAGCCTGGTTTTTCTTTCACTCTGACTTTCATACGTTTTTAGATTTTATTGTATATCCTTAAATCATTTTTGTAATAAAATAGTAGGTAACAAATTTTGTCAACAAAAAGAGAGTAAAAGAAACACAGACTGTAAAAACTTTGGCTAAACGTGTAGCATCACTAAGTATAGTGTTAGAATAAGCTGGAAGGATTGTGGATTTACATGACCTGATTGGGCACTCCCCAAGCCCAGGGCAAGGCAGTGTGCCAGAGAATTATCCCCACAGAAATCCATGAAATCCCTATGGCATAAAGTTTACTCTGATTTGAGTTTTGAGGGACAGATCATGGAGCAAAATGCAAATTTCACATGCACAGGAAAGTTAAGGCAAAGACAAAAAAAACACAAACACACAAATATTTTGGTTGTTACTGGCCACTGGGAGTTCGTGTAAAAAAATAAATAAATACCAAAAAAAAAATAAATAAATAAATAAAATAACAATGTCATAGCCAAAAAAAAATAAATAAATAAATAAAAAAATAAATAAACTAGATCTCTGCTGTTACGTGATGAATATGTGTGTTCCTGGCAAAGTTATATGTTGAAATCCTCACCCTAATGTAAGGGCATTCAGAGGTGGGGCCTTTGGCAGGTAATGAGGTCATGGGTGTGGAGCCCTCAAGGGGATTAATGTCCTTAGAAAGGAGAATCCAGAGAGGTCTCTCACCCCTTTCCAGCAGGAGTGGACACAGAAAGAGGATGGTCATCTGTGAATCAGAAAGAGGATGGTCATCTGTGAATCAGGAAGGTGAATCACCTTCACCAGACACCAAATCGACCAGAGCCTTGGTCTTGGATTCCCTAAATAAATAAATTGGATTCCCTCCATAAATAAATAAATTTAAATTGACTAAATTAAATGTACTTAAATAAGTGTGAGCAGTAAATTTTTTTTTTTTTAAACCAGTCAGTCTATGGTCTTCTGTGACAGCAGCCCGAAGTGACTAAGATACTCAGAAATCACACAAACATGTTTCTGGACCTCTGCTTTCAAAGTCCAAGGGTAGAAATTTTCAGAAACTTTCAACCGGATCACATTAGAGATAAGGAAAAAGAGACCCAGTCCCTTGACTCTGCACAGCCTTAGGCTCATCATCTCTAAAATGAGGATATTAATAAATAGTTCACCGACTGCCATGGAGATCCAGTGGTAGAATATATGTGAAGAATATCATAATCTATAAAGCACTGGAAGCTATGAAGTCTCAACCAAGAACACACGTGATCCAGATTCACAAAAATCCAGTTTTGACCAATAACTCTGCCCCTTGTGTGTTTTTGTGTTAGTCACTCAGCTGAGTCTGACTCTTTGTGACCCATGGACTGTAGCCCGCCAGGCTCCTCTGTTCATGGGATTCTCCAGGCAAGAATACTGGAGTGGGTTGCCATTCCCTTCTCCCGGGGATCTTCCTGACCCAGGGATTGAACCTGGGTTTCCTGCATGGCAAGCAGATTCTTTACTGTCTGAGCCACCAGCAAAGCCCAACTCTATAACTTACCCAGGTCTAAGACAGGAAGCACAGTCACCGGGGCGGGGGTGGTGGGCATGGTGTTGAATTATCCAACCATGGGTAACACTCAGTTCCCAGAGGGTGAAGCTAGACTGAAAGATCCAACACTATACTCTCCTTTCCTGGAGGATGTGGACCTTACCCAGTTATTTTCGACTTCCTAGAACCAAACATAATGCCTCCCCAAGCAGTCAGGACATGAGGGGGTTTCCCTGGGGCTCAGATGGTAAAGTATCTGCCTGTAATGCAGGACCCCGCTTCTCCAGGATTGCAGAGAGTCAGACACACCTGAGCGACAAACATTTTCAAGTCTTAATAGAACAACTATTGGTTGAAAAGAGGTCTGGGAATAGACATACCATTAGACTAAAAGCGCCTAAATGTTACAAGTTTACTTCAAAACCAAAAGCAGACTAGCCCCATCAACAGCAATCAAAAGGAATGAACAGAAACAAGAACAAATCAGAACATAAATGTGGTACAACACAAACATCACTGGATTTTGAGTCATAAGACCTGGCTTCAACTCTCTTGATTCTTTTTAGCGTGTAGACTTAAAGGGGCAATCCCCACCACATGCAGCCTATGTCCTCCCTGTTTCGTCCTCTTTAAAACAGAATAATAAAACTATCGTTACTAAATAGCACTATTATTGGGGTTTCCCAGGTGGCACTAATGGTAAACAATCCTTCTGCCAATGCAGGAAACATCAGAGATGCAGGTTCGATCCATGGGTTGGGAAGATTCCCTGGAGAAGGGCATGGCAACCCACTCCAGGATTCTTGCCTGGAAAATCCCTATGGACAGAGGGCCTGGAGGGCTACAGTCCATGGGGCTGCAGAGAGTCAGATACGACTGCACACACCACTTTTGTTAATAATTAATAATCTTATTTATATTAATAAAGTCAAACTGTTGTTGTGAGGAATGCGCTAACATGAATTAGAGAAAATTTTGTGAAAGTGTAAAGCACTAAAAAGTATTAGTTACTACCTGTTATTACACTATCACATAGAAATAAAAAGCCTGTCTGAAACACACACACGCATATACCCATTGTGGGTTTTTCTCTCTCCCAAATGGCTTGATTTCAAAGCAAACGAAACCAAGATTTTACAAACTAGAAACAGTATTTTAAAATAACTACACACCATCTCAGCCACTAATTATTTTTAGGATTTTACTATATGCATCTAATTGGAAACGCTCAGTCCTTTCCATTCATTAGTTTTATTACAAGCACTCCAATGAATAAAAAGAAAATCCATCATTACCATCTTCCTTGAAACTTTCATGGTCTTGTCACAGAGGCCTTGCCCTTACAAAAACAATCCACATTCATTCAGCACAAGTCACAGGACTGAACAGAGATGAAATGTTGGCATTCCTAATACACAGAGTTACCCATGAGTAAGTGTGACAGAACACTGTTCTACCCCTGATGTCAGGAAACCAGGTGGACAATGCGTTGCTTGTTACGGTGAGGTGTATTATACATCACTGAATGCACAGAGGCTCTATTTGACCTGGAGCAAACCAAGCATGTGAACTGAGGCGGCTCCTCCACAGGACTGTATTTTTGTAAAAAACTCACATATGCATATTATAAAAAGTGGAGCCCTGGGAAAAAAAGATAAGCTAAAAGATATTTACTAAGAAAATTATGAGACTGTAGGCACATCCACATTAAGAAGCATATGTTTTTCCAGTAGTCATGTATGGATGTGAGAGCTGGACTGTGAAGAAGGCTGAGTGCCAAAGAATTGATGCTTTCAAACTGTGGTGCTGGAGGAAGACTCTTGAGAGTCCCTTGGATTGCAAGGAGATCCAACCAGTCCATTCTGAAGGAGATCAGCCCTGGGATTTCTTTGGAAGGAATGATGCTAAAGCTGAAACTCCAGTACTTTGGCCACCTCATGCGAAGAGTTGACTCATTGGAAAAGACTTTGATGCTGGGAGGGATTGGGGGCAGGAGGAGAAGGGGATGACAGAGGATGAAATGGCTGGATGGCATCACTGACTCGATGGACATNTTCTTTGGAAGGACTGATGCTAAAGCTGAAACTCCAGTACTTTGGCCACCTCATGCGAAGAGTTGACTCATTGGAAAAGACTTTGATGCTGGGAGGGATTGGGGGCAGGAGGAGAAGGGGATGACAGAGGATGAAATGACTGGATGGCATCACTGACTCGATGGACTTGAATCTGAGTGAACTCCGGGAGTTGGTGATGGACAGGGAGGCCTAGCGTGCTGTGATGCATGGGGTCGCAAAGAGTTGGACACGACTGAGTGACTGAACTGAACTGAACTGATGGTTAGTTAGAATGAATAGAGTTTTTAAATCTTTTGGTTAGCCTCACTGTCTCTCCATTTACTTGCTCATTCTTTATCAATTGCCTACTATATGCTAAGTACCATTTTAGGAACTCAGGATACTTCACGAAATAAAATACACAGTGTTTTCTGCCCTCATGGAGCTGACATTCTAATAGAAAACAAAAATAAACACCAGATAGAGTAAATAAGTAATTTTACAGTAAGTTTGAAGATGAAAAGTTCTTTGGAAGAAAAAACAGTGAGGTAGGGAAGTGCTGGAATGCTGAGAGATGGAGAATATGTATTACAATTTATTATTAAGATGAAAGGCGCAGAATAGGCCTTATTGAAAAAGGCCTATTCGATAAAGACTTAAAGAGGGTGAGAGAGTCAGCCATGCTTAGATCTGGGGGAAGAGTTTTCATAGCATAGAGAACATAAAATACAAAAGGCTTAAAGCTTGAATGTGATTGGTGTATTTTAGGAATAACCAAGGAGGTTATTGTGGCAGGGAAAGAAAAGTAGAAGATATCAGAGGGAAAGGGTTTTATATGTTGGGTCTTAACAAGCAGATGTCAGCTTAAACTTTAATGAAATGGACATTTGAGCAGAGGAATGACAAGATGCCTCTTAGTTTTTAAAGGATCCCTTTGGCTGCCATGTTGAGAATTAACAAAAGGAGAAGGATATAAGCAGGGAGCCTTGTTGTGATGGTCCTGAGCAATGGATGATAGGGATATGTTCAGGGAAGTAGCAGTGAAAAGAGTGAGAAGCAAAAGATTCTAACTGTATTTTGAAGGCAGATCTAAGAGGATTTCCTGGTTGGTTTGGGGGTATTAATGGAAGAATCAAGGATGCCTTTAAGGACTTTCAGTTCAGTTCAGTTCAGTCGCTCAGCTGTGTCCGACCCTTTGTGACCCCATAAATTACAGCACGCCAGGCCTCTCTGTCCATCACCATCTCCCGGAGTTCACTCTAACTCATGTCCATCGAGTTGGTGATGCCATCCAGCCATCTCATCCTCTGTCGTCCCCTTCTCCTCCTGCCCTTAATCCCTCCCAGCATCAGAGTCTTCCAATGAGTCAACTCTTCGCATGAGGTGGCCAAAGTACTGGAGTTTCAGCTTTAGCATCAGTCCTTCCAAAGAATACACAGGACTGATCTCCTTTAGAATGGACTGGTTGAATCTCCTTGCAGTCCGAGGGTCTCTTAAGAGTCTTCTCCAACACCACAGTTCAAAAACGTCAATTCTTTGGCGCTCAGCCCTCCTCACAGTCCAACTTTCACATCCATACGCGACTACTGGAAAAACCATAGCCTTGACTAGAAGGACCTCTGTTGGCAAAGTAATGTCTCTGCTTTTGAATATGCTATC
>SJYX01011479.1:192237-227627 GCA_006410675.1 Oreotragus oreotragus
TTTTTTTTTTTTATATCTGTGAGTCTTTTCCTGTTTTGGAAACAGGTTCAATTGTATCTTTTGTTTTTCCACGTAAAAGTGACATCATATGGTATCTGTTTCTCTCTGTCTGGCTTATGTTACTCTGCACGACAACCTCTGGGTCCCTCTGTGTGGCTACAAGTGGCATTGTGTCACTATCTTTTATGGCTGGGTGGTCGTCCATTGTATATATGTGCTATGTCTTCGTTAATAACTGTTAAAAATCATAAGGTATGCCCATAGAAAATACCAGTATGGTATTTCTCCATATATGTAGTCTTCACAGTTATATATATTTTTTTACTCAGATCAAAGGAAAGGATATAGAGTATTATATTCAGTATTTAGGTTTTTTTTTTTTTTTAATGTACTATGACTGCTCCACTTGGTCAGGAGTCAGGAGATCAGGGTTCAAGCACTGACTTTATTTCAAGCTTACTCACTCTGTAGCCATGAGAATCGCTCAAGAATGTTGAGTCTGTTAACTATTCTTTCTCTTTTTAAAATTTTTCTGCTTTATTTCTGGCTGTGCTTGGCCTTCACAGCTGTGCGGCTTTTCTCTGGCTGCGGTGAGTGCGGGCCTCTCTCTAGTTGCTCTGTGTGGGCTTCTCTTGTGCAGCACGGCTCCAGGGCGCGTGGACTTCAGTAGCTGCGGCTTCTCAGCTTTAGAGCGCAGCTCAGTAGCTGTGGTGCGTGGGCTTAGTTGCTCCACAGCATGCGGGATCTTCCCTGACCAGGGATGGAACCTGTGTCTCCTGCATCGACAGGCAGATCCCTTACCACTGAGGCACCAGGGAAGCACTGTTAACTATTTTAAAGATGGAAATAGAAACATCTCTCTGTCAACTTTAAAGGGCAACTGTGACTCTCAAATAAGAAAGTGCAGGTGATAAGCACTTTACAATGAATTCCAAAGTTATAAACCTTGAGGAGGCTTTAATGTAAGTATTAGTTACATGGTTTTTGCCCTGTTGTGACTTCGAAAGGACTACAGTTATATCTCGAGGAATGAGGAAGGTGAAAGTGGCTCAGTCGTGTTCGTCTGGCTCTCTGCGACACTGGACCATGGGCCAGCAGGCTCCTCTCTCCCTGGGGTTCTCCAGGCAAAAATACTGGAGTGGGTAGCCATTCCCTTTTCCAGGGGATCTTCCTGACCCAGGGATCGGACCCAGGCCTCCTGCATTGCAGGCAGATTCTTTGCCATCTGAGCCACCAGGGATGAGGAGAAAGAAAAAATAAAGACACAAGGCATTATATTCTAACAACAGCCAACTACAAGGCTATATCTTCAAACAGAAAATGACAACGTGGAAAGCAGCAAGAAAGTCCATTCTGGTAGGTCTTGATCAAGGAAAATCAGTTGCAAGTCCTTAAAAATCATAACTCTCCCTGCCATTTTAAAAAACTCCACTGTCTTTCCATACTGCTATTGCCACGAGCTCTGCTATCATCAGAGGATAAAATGAGTCTGTTGGCAGGTGAAAGCTTGAGTTCTAATCTCAGCTCTGACACAGGGGATTAATAAACAAATATTTGTAATGTTTTCTGAAGAGGAAAATTCTCAGGTTTTTGATTAGTATTAGCAGCATATCCCTATGTGTACTTGGCCCTAGCATTGCATCGCCTATTTATACTGATTATTATATGAGCTTCATTGCACAAACGAAATAAAATGTTACTTGTAAAAATGATCACTCATCTCCCCACAATAATTTAAACACAAGGCGGAGAGGTCATTTCTCTAACCATTAGCGGTCCTACAATCTTCTAAAACTTTCAGCTTTTCTCAGAAGCGAACACTTCCATAGAATGTCTCAGTAAGAAAAGGGGCTTTGACCATGTGAACACACCTGTCAGCTGAAATCATGAAAAAACTGAATTGTCCAATTTACAGAAGGGCTCACTTAGCTAGCAGTGAGAAAGGCTTGATTGGGGGCACATTAACCCCAAATACTTCCTCTGCAAAACCAGAAGGATGTTCAATGCCAGTGTTCTTGGTGATCAAGGTAACAGTGTGGCAGCAGTGACCCTATGTAGGAAGTCACCCTGAGGCATCAGTCACATCAGTGCTGCCTGGTGAGAGGACACACAAATTCAAGAGATAAATAAGTGACAGGGAACATACCATTCACCCTTTCCCCTTTCCCGCCCAGAAACCCTAGTTCTAAAACAATGTCCAGAGGACAGGAGAGATTTATTTCTGCCAAAAAGAATCCGCTTGCAATGCAAGAGACTCAGAAGATATAGGTTAGACCACTGTGTTGGGAAGATCCCCTGGAGGAGGGCATGGCAACCCACTCCTGTATTCTTGCCTGGAGAATCCCATGGACAGTGGAGCCTGGAGGGATACTGTCCATGAGGTCACAAAGAGTCAGACAAGACTTAAGTGACTGAGCATCCATGCACACACTGTTTCCTAGACCTTTATTCAAGGATCCAAATAGAAGTTGAAGAAACGAGGCAGAAGAGGATAACCACTCGTGTGTGAGAAACTACGTGGATTTCAGTTTCCATCAGTAAACACGGGAGGTTCCTCAGAGCTTGCTCCCTTTGCCGGGTCTAGCTTAGTCTGGCGGGAAAGGCAATGGCACCCCACCCCAGTACTCTTGCCTGGAAAATCCAATGGACGGAGTAGCCTGGTGGGCTGCAGTCCATGGGGTCGCTAACAGTCGGACAGACTGAGCGACTTCACTTTCACTTTTCTCTTTCATGCACTGGAGAAGGAAATGGCAACCCACTCCAGTATTCTTGCCTGGAGAATTCCAGGGATGGGGGAGCCTGGTGGGCTGCCGTCTATAGGGTCACACAGAGTCGGACACGACTGAAGTGACTTAGCAGCAGCAGCAGCAGCAGCAGCAGCAGCTTAGTCTGGCTATTGGAGGCAGCCACCACTCCTCACAGACCTACGATGGGAACCTCGGGTCGCTAGTGATCCAGGAAGCTTCTGGTTCACCATGTCATGGGGCGGCCTGAAAAGACAGGCCACACAAAGCAGCAGGGTCCCCTAGGCTCTGCTTCTGGAAGAATGCCAGGAACAAGGCTGCTTCCTGCCCTCTTATCTTGGCATGCAGAGGTCACCGTAGGATGTTACATGTAGGATGTTACATGTTGGACTAAACCACATTCTGCTATCCTCAAGGAGGTGGATGAGATGGAGAAGGAGAAAGGGCAAACGTGCTTTTCAACATGCAGACTGCGTTAGAACAGAAATCAACTTAACCACTACTCAGTCCCAAACAGCCAATATAGCTTTACCAAAAACAAAAAAAACAAAAAACAAACCCTGAAAGTGTGTACTTGCTTACAAAGAGAATCTGAACTACTGTGGAGAAAAAAGAAAGAAAGAAAGAAAGAAACAAACAAAAAACCCTGAAAGTGTGTACCTGCTTACAAAGACAATCTGAACTACTGTGATTGTACTATAACATAGGATGCCTGGGTAGTCTACTTAAGACCATTTCCAAAGGAGGATTGGGAAAAAACCACAGTAACAGCACTAGCCCATCATGGCAATGCTGAGAAAAGACCTGCTGCTGCTGCTGCTGCTGCTGCTGAGTCGCTTCAGTCGTGTCTGACTCTGTGCGACCCCATAGACGGAAGCCCACCAGGCTCCGCCGTCCTGGGATTCTCCAGGGAGGAACGCTGGAGTGGGTTGCCATGTCCTTCTCCAATGCAGGAAAGTGAAAAGTGAAAGTGAAGTCGCTCAGTCGTGTCCAAGTCCTAGCGACCCCGTGGACTGCAGCCTACCAGGCTCCTCCGTCCGTGGGATTTTCCAGGCAAGAGTACTGGAGTGGGGTGCCATTGCCTTCTCTGAGAGAAAAGACCTACTAATGGCTATTTTGGCAAAGCAGGAATTCGCTGTGTAGACTGAAGTATCGTCGGTGCCCATTTTGCCATCACAAAGTTTGCAAGGAAGCAGCCAGGGGTACGCACTGTGCCAGTTCATATCCAAACTCCAGGCGATCTTGTGAACTATTCATCAGGGGCAGAAGATGGTTATCTTCCCTTATATCATACTTTTCAGAACTTTTAGTCATTTGTGCTTCTCTAACTGTGTGTGCTCCTGCACACACGCCCACCCACCTCCCTCTTCCTTTCAGGCTCAATTCAAACATTAACCTTTGATGTAACATTTTTGCTCCTCATCAGAATGGAAAGGATGAGCTTCAGAGAAGCAATTGAGTTGCGAGAATAAAAAAGATGACATCACTTCAAACGTGGACTTGCCAGAAAAGGATCCTTTTAAGCGCTCCCCTGTGTGACCAGCCAGGGACCCTCAACTCTCCCTGACCCGCTGCATGCTGCCCCTGTTTCATATCTTTTGATCACCGTTTGTTTTATGTCACCGTTCATAACATCCCCCGTGTGTATATGTGTGTGTTGCACCTGTGTACTTTTTAAAGCTCCTGTCCGTGTTCACTTTATAAACTCCCAAGTGAAAGAGAGGAATTCATTAGCATCTGTTATTAGTTTGATAATTCTCAATAAAGTCAATATAAACATTTACATGGCATTTGCCCAGGAAGAGTATCAGGAGCAAGAATTTTGGGCCATCTGCTCATGTTCTTTCTGATACATGCACTAAAAGGTACACACAGCAAAAACGGCCCTAGGGATGGGTCTGATGCCACTGATATGTTTCTCTTTTTCTCTAAAACACAATTCAAACGTCTTCTAACTTTTTCCTTTTTCACAATACACGAGTGTCAGATGCAGAACCACTTTGAGAGGTGCTCAAATGTCACTGGATTCCTTCCATTCTCCCTTCCCCAGCAACTTGTGAGCTCAGGATGAGAAACAGATATCTATTAAAGCCAGAGTGACGGGTTTGAATTCTACTCCGCCACTACTTTGATCTGCCTTTGCTCTGCAACTAACGACTCAAAATAACATGACTGCAAACAACTACCAGTGTATTCTCACAGCTCTCCGGTCTGATGGGGCTCAGCTGGACCGTTCTTCTGCCACTCCTGCTAGTGGTCATCCACGTGCTTGTGTTCAGCTGGCCTACTGGCTGAGGCTGGACTCAGCTGGGGTGATGCGCTGGCTGTCTCTCTCTCGCTCACCATTTCTCTCTGTCTCTTTCTCCCTGTATTCTCAGGGTCGCTCTCTTTCCATGTGTCTCGTCTCATGGTCTCAGCATAAGGTGTCTCCAACAGGGTGGCTAGACTTCTTAAATTGGTGACCAAGACTTTCAGGCCCACAAAAGTGGCAGCTGCTGGGCCTGCTTAAGGCTGAAGTCTGGAACTGGAACCATCTGGCCACTGGCCAGATTGCAGGGGTGCGGGGGGGTCCACAGGGGAAGAAACTACACAGTGTGAATACAAAAAGTGTGAGTCACTGGGAGACACCCACGTAGCCGACTACAGTAGCCCACTACCATAGTCACCTAACAAGGCACTCCCTCTCCTCATTTTGCTGTGTCTTATGGTATCATCAGTTTCCCTGTCCATTAAAAGGAATAATAATATCCCAGGGGACTTCCCAGGCGGTGCAGTGGTAGAGAATCCACTTGCCAATGCGGGAGACCCAAGAGACACAGATTTGATCCCTGGGTCAGGAAGATCTCCTGAAGCAGGAAATGGCGACCCACTCCAGTATATAGCACGGATAATCCCATGGACTGAGGAGCCTGGTGGGCTACAGTCCATGAGGTAACAAAGAATTGGACACACCCGAGTGACTGGGCACACACACACGCACAATCATATCGCTGTATTTATGGAGATCTAACAGTCAAACATGACGATGAACGTAAAGTGGTAAGCACAGCGACTGACACATAGTAAATCAACTCTGTAAAAAGCCTCTTTGGTGAATCCAAAAGTACTTGGAATACCCAGAGATTTGAGAGCCCACCACTGGGTACCCCTCCCTGGAGATAGAGTCCATAGTTCACATCAGCCTTCTGAGAAGTAATGGTGGTTCCTAGAACAGAGCTGGGCATTCATCAAGTACCAGTACTAAGTGTTTGCTGATTAACTCTGCGATCAAATGAATTGGTATACACTGTCTCCCAAACTCACTTCCACAACACAAGGACAGATTGAGCTATTTCTCAAGAATTTCTTACACGCAAAGGGAAAGTTATCAGATTCAATGTCATGAGCAATCATAGCAGTCTGGAGTTCATCTTCACCTCTTTTTAAATATAGTATATATAGCAAATTTCCCAAAACTATTTTGCCAGATTTTTCACTGCCTCCATTTTAGAACTCAGGCACACTATAAGAACTATGTAATCCATATGTCTATGATTCATTTTTACCAGTTCATCAAAATGCTGTTTTTGTTTTAAATGTCAAAATGCCTTTTATGACTTTATTTATAAGCCCTTGAAAGTTGTTATTTTTAAATGAGGGTAGAACATGGTTTGCCAAATTTAAAATCTACAAAGGCATTTGTAACTGTTCCAAATATCAGTTTCTGGGAGAGTTCATTTTGTTTACTCTTGGAAACATTCATATTTTCAGATACAGAATTTTACAGTTCACCTATTTCATTTAAAATAGACTAATTTTAAATGTACTAATAAATACAATCAACTACGTGTACACAGAGAGTTTGGAAAAGCGGTATGTGACCTATCGTCCCTTCAAAGGAAAACCTTACCGTCTCTGTCCTCTCATTCTACTTCAGTTTCATATCTTGATGAATAAAAAAATGAGACTGCCATTGCCACCTCTTTGTAAGGGCAAAACAGTGTCCAAATCTTCATCCCCACCATTCTAAACGGTGCCCCCTTCCCTACACAGACATATTATATGCTCATCTTACTTCTGACATTCAAACGTCATCAAACCCTCTTCCTGCCTTCTTCCTGTCTCTATTATTGCTTACATTTTTTTACTAGATTAAAAAAAAAATGACAGCAATTAAAGGGACCTCTCCATAACTCAAATTTCTGTGATAAGCCAATTGTAACCTGAATTAAAATAAAATAAATATATACCATAAAGCGGCTGCTGCTGCTGCTGCTGCTAAGTCACTTCAGTCATGTCCAACTTTGTGCGACCCCATCGACGGCAGCCCACCAGGCTCCCCCATCCCTGGGATTCTCCAGGCAAGAACACTGGAGTGGGTTGCCATTTCCTTCTCCAATGCATGAAAGTGAAAAGTGAAAGGGAAGTCGCTCAGTCGTGTCCGACTCTTCGCGGCCCCATGGACTGCAGCCTACCAGGCTCCTCCATCCATGGGATTTTCCAGGCAAGAGTACTGGAGTGGGGTGCCATCGCCTTCTCTGACCATAAAGCTGAGTGTTGGCTAAAAGAAATCTGTAAAACCCAATGTTATATAATTTTTAAAGTCCTATATTTTAAAAAAGACAACCTGGGGGAAAATGAAAAGGGAATCTGAAAACCAGATGAAGATCAGTGACCTTAGACCAATCAAACTCTAATTTAATTTACGAATCTGTAACATGAAGATAATGAAGGCTGTATTCCTCCCATCACAGACTTATCATGACTAGCAAGTATATAACATTTCATAAACCACAAAGATATTTAATGATAATAATAAATACCAAGTATGAGCTGTGGTGGGCTTACAGCCAGTAAAGAACCCACCTGCAATGTAGGAGAGCCACATTTAATTCCTGGGTCGGAAAGATCCCCTGGAGAAGAGATAGGCTACCCACTCCAGTATTCTTGGGCTTCCCTGGTGGCTCAGATGGTAAAGAATCTGCCTGCATAGCAGAAGACCTAGGTTCAACCCCTGGATTGGGAAGATCCCCTGGAGGAGGGCAAGGCAACGCACCCCAATATTGCCTGGAGAATCCTCATGGACAGAGGAGCCTGGCGGTTTGCAGTCATGGGGTTGCAAAGAGTTGGACATAACTAAGCAACTAAGCACAGCACAGCAGCATGCTGCTGCTGCTGCTAAGTCACTTCAGTCGTGTCCGACTCTGTGTGACCCCACAGACGGCAGCCCACCAGGCTCCCCCATCCCTGGGATTCTCCAGGCAAGAACACTGGAGTGGGTTGCCACCCCCTTCTCCAGTGCGTAAAGAGAAAAGTGAAAGTGAAGTCGCTCAGTCTGTCCGACTGTTAGCGACCTCATGGACTGCAGCCCACCAGGCTCCTCCGTCCATTGGATTTTCCAGTCAAGAGTACTGGGGTGCGGTGGCATATTTTTATCTCAGTTTCAAATAGAAACTGGTGCAAATTCACTGTCTTCTCTCACATTTCCATGTCAGAGGAAAACATCTATATTGAACTACTAAAGAAACAATGGGGAATCAGCCTGACATAATTTTGAAGAGTACAAGTGAGAGGTCTGTGTGCTTACTTGTCCCAGTGCTAAGGATGTGCTGATTCCAAGTCCCCTGCTAAGCACAGGATGGTATCCTGAGACTCCGCAGAGTAAACGTCATCCATATGACACCAACACTTTTACCTTCAGTTTGTCACGATCTCAATCAAGCCAGGAACAGCATTTCTGGCTTTNAAAAAAAACAAAAAACAAACCCTGAAAGTGTGTACTTGCTTACAAAGAGAATCTGAACTACTGTGGAGAAAAAAGAAAGAAAGAAAGAAACAAACAAACAAAAAACCCTGAAAGTGTGTACCTGCTTACAAAGACAATCTGAACTACTGTGATTGTACTATAACATAGGATGCCTGGGTAGTCTACTTAAGACCATTTCCAAAGGAGGATTGGGAAAAAACCACAGTAACAGCACTAGCCCATCATGGCAATGCTGAGAAAAGACCTGCTGCTGCTGCTGCTGCTGCTGCTGAGTCGCTTCAGTCGTGTCTGACTCTGTGCGACCCCATAGACGGAAGCCCACCAGGCTCCGCCGTCCTGGGATTCTCCAGGGAGGAACGCTGGAGTGGGTTGCCATGTCCTTCTCCAATGCAGGAAAGTGAAAAGTGAAAGTGAAGTCGCTCAGTCGTGTCCAAGTCCTAGCGACCCCGTGGACTGCAGCCTACCAGGCTCCTCCGTCCGTGGGATTTTCCAGGCAAGAGTACTGGAGTGGGGTGCCATTGCCTTCTCTGAGAGAAAAGACCTACTAATGGCTATTTTGGCAAAGCAGGAATTCGCTGTGTAGACTGAAGTATTGTCGGTGCCCATTTTGCCATCACAAAGTTTGCAAGGAAGCAGCCAGGGGTACGCACTGTGCCAGTTCATATCCAAACTCCAGGCGATCTTGTGAACTATTCATCAGGGGCAGAAGATGGTTATCTTCCCTTATATCATACTTTTCAGAACTTTTAGTCATTTGTGCTTCTCTAACTGTGTGTGCTCCTGCACACACGCCCACCCACCTCCCTCTTCCTTTCAGGCTCAATTCAAACATTAACCTTTGATGTAACATTTTTGCTCCTCATCAGAATGGAAAGGATGAGCTTCAGAGAAGCAATTGAGTTGCGAGAATAAAAAAGATGACATCACTTCAAACGTGGACTTGCCAGAAAAGGATCCTTTTAAGCGCTCCCCTGTGTGACCAGCCAGGGACCCTCAACTCTCCCTGACCCGCTGCATGCTGCCCCTGTTTCATATCTTTTGATCACCGTTTGTTTTATGTCACCGTTCATAACATCCCCCGTGTGTATATGTGTGTGTTGCACCTGTGTACTTTTTAAAGCTCCTGTCCGTGTTCACTTTATAAACTCCCAAGTGAAAGAGAGGAATTCATTAGCATCTGTTATTAGTTTGATAATTCTCAATAAAGTCAATATAAACATTTACATGGCATTTGCCCAGGAAGAGTATCAGGAGCAAGAATTTTGGGCCATCTGCTCATGTTCTTTCTGATACATGCACTAAAAGGTACACACAGCAAAAACGGCCCTAGGGATGGGTCTGATGCCACTGATATGTTTCTCTTTTTCTCTAAAACACAATTCAAACGTCTTCTAACTTTTTCCTTTTTCACAATACACGAGTGTCAGATGCAGAACCACTTTGAGAGGTGCTCAAATGTCACTGGATTCCTTCCATTCTCCCTTCCCCAGCAACTTGTGAGCTCAGGATGAGAAACAGATATCTATTAAAGCCAGAGTGACGGGTTTGAATTCTACTCCGCCACTACTTTGATCTGCCTTTGCTCTGCAACTAACGACTCAAAATAACATGACTGCAAACAACTACCAGTGTATTCTCACAGCTCTCCGGTCTGATGGGGCTCAGCTGGACCGTTCTTCTGCCACTCCTGCTAGTGGTCATCCACGTGCTTGTGTTCAGCTGGCCTACTGGCTGAGGCTGGACTCAGCTGGGGTGATGCGCTGGCTGTCTCTCTCTCGCTCACCATTTCTCTCTGTCTCTTTCTCCCTGTATTCTCAGGGTCGCTCTCTTTCCATGTGTCTCGTCTCATGGTCTCAGCATAAGGTGTCTCCAACAGGGTGGCTAGACTTCTTAAATTGGTGACCAAGACTTTCAGGCCCACAAAAGTGGCAGCTGCTGGGCCTGCTTAAGGCTGAAGTCTGGAACTGGAACCATCTGGCCACTGGCCAGATTGCAGGGGTGCGGGGGGGTCCACAGGGGAAGAAACTACACAGTGTGAATACAAAAAGTGTGAGTCACTGGGAGACACCCACGTAGCCGACTACAGTAGCCCACTACCATAGTCACCTAACAAGGCACTCCCTCTCCTCATTTTGCTGTGTCTTATGGTATCATCAGTTTCCCTGTCCATTAAAAGGAATAATAATATCCCAGGGGACTTCCCAGGCGGTGCAGTGGTAGAGAATCCACTTGCCAATGCGGGAGACCCAAGAGACACAGATTTGATCCCTGGGTCAGGAAGATCTCCTGGAGCAGGAAATGGCGACCCACTCCAGTATATAGCACGGATAATCCCATGGACTGAGGAGCCTGGTGGGCTACAGTCCATGAGGTAACAAAGAATTGGACACACCCGAGTGACTGGGCACACACACACGCACAATCATATCGCTGTATTTATGGAGATCTAACAGTCAAACATGACGATGAACGTAAAGTGGTAAGCACAGCGACTGACACATAGTAAATCAACTCTGTAAAAAGCCTCTTTGGTGAATCCCAAAGTACTTGGAATACCCAGAGATTTGAGAGCCCACCACTGGGTACCCCTCCCTGGAGATAGAGTCCATAGTTCACATCAGCCTTCTGAGAAGTAATGGTGGTTCCTAGAACAGAGCTGGGCATTCATCAAGTACCAGTACTAAGTGTTTGCTGATTAACTCTGCGATCAAATGAATTGGTATACACTGTCTCCCAAACTCACTTCCACAACACAAGGACAGATTGAGCTATTTCTCAAGAATTTCTTACACGCAAAGGGAAAGTTATCAGATTCAATGTCATGAGCAATCATAGCAGTCTGGAGTTCATCTTCACCTCTTTTTAAATATAGTATATATAGCAAATTTCCCAAAACTATTTTGCCAGATTTTTCACTGCCTCCATTTTAGAACTCAGGCACACTATAAGAACTATGTAATCCATATGTCTATGATTCATTTTTACCAGTTCATCAAAATGCTGTTTTTGTTTTAAATGTCAAAATGCCTTTTATGACTTTATTTATAAGCCCTTGAAAGTTGTTATTTTTAAATGAGGGTAGAACATGGTTTGCCAAATTTAAAATCTACAAAGGCATTTGTAACTGTTCCAAATATCAGTTTCTGGGAGAGTTCATTTTGTTTACTCTTGGAAACATTCATATTTTCAGATACAGAATTTTACAGTTCACCTATTTCATTTAAAATAGACTAATTTTAAATGTACTAATAAATACAATCAACTACGTGTACACAGAGTTTGGAAAAGCGGTATGTGACCTATCGTCCCTTCAAAGGAAAACCTTACCGTCTCTGTCCTCTCATTCTACTTCAGTTTCATATCTTGATGAATAAAAAAATGAGACTGCCATTGCCACCTCTTTGTAAGGGCAAAACAGTGTCCAAATCTTCATCCCCACCATTCTAAACGGTGCCCCCTTCCCTACACAGACATATTATATGCTCATCTTACTTCTGACATTCAAACGTCATCAAACCCTCTTCCTGCCTTCTTCCTGTCTCTATTATTGCTTACATTTTTTTACTAGATTAAAAAAAAAATGACAGCAATTAAAGGGACCTCTCCATAACTCAAATTTCTGTGATAAGCCAATTGTAACCTGAATTAAAATAAAATAAATATATACCATAAAGCGGCTGCTGCTGCTGCTGCTGCTAAGTCACTTCAGTCATGTCCAACTTTGTGCGACCCCATCGACGGCAGCCCACCAGGCTCCCCCATCCCTGGGATTCTCCAGGCAAGAACACTGGAGTGGGTTGCCATTTCCTTCTCCAATGCATGAAAGTGAAAAGTGAAAGGGAAGTCGCTCAGTCGTGTCCGACTCTTCGCGGCCCCATGGACTGCAGCCTACCAGGCTCCTCCATCCATGGGATTTTCCAGGCAAGAGTACTGGAGTGGGGTGCCATCGCCTTCTCTGACCATAAAGCTGAGTGTTGGCTAAAAGAAATCTGTAAAACCCAATGTTATATAATTTTTAAAGTCCTATATTTTAAAAAAGACAACCTGGGGGAAAATGAAAAGGGAATCTGAAAACCAGATGAAGATCAGTGACCTTAGACCAATCAAACTCTAATTTAATTTACGAATCTGTAACACGAAGATAATGAAGGCTGTATTCCTCCCATCACAGACTTATCATGACTAGCAAGTATATAACATTTCATAAACCACAAAGATATTTAATGATAATAATAAATACCAAGTATGAGCTGTGGTGGGCTTACAGCCAGTAAAGAACCCACCTGCAATGTAGGAGAGCCACATTTAATTCCTGGGTCGGAAAGATCCCCTGGAGAAGAGATAGGCTACCCACTCCAGTATTCTTGGGCTTCCCTGGTGGCTCAGATGGTAAAGAATCTGCCTGCATAGCAGAAGACCTAGGTTCAACCCCTGGATTGGGAAGATCCCCTGGAGGAGGGCAAGGCAACGCACCCCAATATTGCCTGGAGAATCCTCATGGACAGAGGAGCCTGGCGGTTTGCAGTCATGGGGTTGCAAAGAGTTGGACATAACTAAGCAACTAAGCACAGCACAGCAGCATGCTGCTGCTGCTGCTAAGTCACTTCAGTCGTGTCCGACTCTGTGTGACCCCATAGACGGCAGCCCACCAGGCTTCCCCATCCCTGGGATTCTCCAGGCAAGAACACTGGAGTGGGTTGCCACCCCCTTCTCCAGTGCGTAAAGAGAAAAGTGAAAGTGAAGTCGCTCAGTCTGTCCGACTGTTAGCGACCTCATGGACTGCAGCCCACCAGGCTCCTCCGTCCATTGGATTTTCCAGTCAAGAGTACTGGGGTGCGGTGGCATATTTTTATCTCAGTTTCAAATAGAAACTGGTGCAAATTCACTGTCTTCTCTCACATTTCCATGTCAGAGGAAAACATCTATATTGAACTACTAAAGAAACAATGGGGAATCAGCCTGACATAATTTTGAAGAGTACAAGTGAGAGGTCTGTGTGCTTACTTGTCCCAGTGCTAAGGATGTGCTGATTCCAAGTCCCCTGCTAAGCACAGGATGGTATCTTGAGACTCCGCAGAGTAAACGTCATCCATATGACACCAACACTTTTACCTTCAGTTTGTCACGATCTCAATCAAGCCAGGAACAGCATTTCTGGCTTTGAACTGAAAAGCACCCTAGTTGCCAGCCTTTGGCCAGGAGACCGACCACACAGCTAGACCTCTCTGCTCAGGTTTAAAAGCAGCTTGGAAATTGAAAACCAACCAGAGTAAATCTGTTGCTAGGTTAACAATGTTTTCTAGTAAACAAAGTCTGCTTCCTCAATAACTTATACACCAGAATACATTCTTTTTATTCCTCTCTTTAAAATGCAAGGAGAGAAAATAACTAGGCTGTTGCATAGCTTGGCCTCTTCTCTCGAAATCAGACAAGAGTAATTCCCATTGCACACCTGAACTCGTCCAGCATGGACGAGAAATATCATGTTTTTATACCACCCCAGAGCTGACCCGGGTGTTAATTTGAATTTTAAGCAGAATCGAGCTTTTCCGTGGGTCCGTCCCACCTGTCAGCGTATGGTTGTATAACAAGATAATTACTTTCTCTTATTTCAAAATGCCAGGTACCCAAGGAAGACTTCCTTGGCAAATGAAGACAGTGCTTGTATTAAATTTTATTCTAATAAGTCTAAGGCTGAGCCTCACTAGCATCTTGTTATGTTATTCACAGAAATGGTGGCAGATGCCACATACACCCTACAAAGAGGAAGAACCAGCGTGTGTGAGAACTTCAGAAATATATTCAGGGAAAAGTTTGGCAGGAAGCAAGATGAAGTTGTGTATCATTCATTTACATAGCTGTGCATTCTGGGTAAGAAAAAGTACAAGGTCAAATTCAAGGTAATTTAGAGAAGGAAAAGAGCAATGATGTGCTCGTGCTATAAAATTATTGCTTATTTAGTTGGTCAAAATTCTAAAGATTTTAGATGTAAGAAGGCATGTCCCGGTTGCCAAAGGGGAAGGTTGTGGGGGGAGGGATAAATTAGGAATTTGGGATTAACATATTGTTGGGCTTCCCTGATGGCTCAGATGGTAAGGAATCCACCAGCAATGTAGGAGATGCTGTTTTGATCCCTGGGTCAGGAAGATCCCCTGAAGAAAGGAATGGTTACCCACTCCAGTATTCTTGCCTAGAGAATTGCCTGGACAGAGGAGTCTGGTGGGCTACAGTCCATGGAGTCTGACATGACTGAGCAACTAACACTTTCTATACATACTACTATATATAAAACAGATCAACAACAAGGACCTACTATACAAGGTATGTTACTTAACATTCTCTAATAACTCAAATGGGAAAAGAATCTCCAAAAAAATAAGATATATGTACAGCTGAATCACTTTGCTGTACACTTGAAACTAACAACTACCCTCCAAAATTAAATAAAAATAAAACAACATATGTAACGCACACAAAAAAGGCAGGTCTAGAATTTGGCCTCACCCCCAGCAAGTCATGGCTCCTCACATGAACGAGCATGATTAGTCGGGTATTTCTTACCAATTGATTGGATCCAGGTAACTTAGACCACAGTTGCACAGAGGACCTAGGATGAGCGTGGACGTGTGTGTGCGCTCGTCTAGAGGTGCAGCTCTGTGCCTGCATCTGTCTGGCCATGACCTTTCACATTCGTCATAAGGATTAATTTAGGATATTTAATGATGCCTATTCACCTTTCAAATTCACCAAGAAAGAAGAGACCTTTACTGATATCTAATGAGATCAATATTACCTTCTGGTGGTTTATAGGACTTTGAAGAGAAGTTCCTGAAGACAAATGAAATCTAAGGACAGCTCCCACGTGACCACTTTTATGCAACCTTGTGTCATTTATTGCACTGCTGCCTTCTGCAACCACAGGCTTTCCATACCCACCCATTTGGTAATTGGAAATCTACCCCAAAAGATCTGTCTGGAGATCAGAGGAAGAGTTCAAAGAGGGAGCCTCACAGAAAGGTCATGATCACAGGTATCTACTCAGGGCCAGCAGCATACAATGTCTCACTCCCTGTAAATGTTGACTGAATGCAACTTTGTGTCTGGAGTTACAAATGCCCAAGCAGCAGCAGGATGCCGTGAGCAGGGCATGAGATTCAGTCAGGCCCACAGGACTAGATTCAAATTCCAGACCTGACCCTTCTTGCTTCTTCTGTGCTGTTGAGCAGTTTACAGATTTTGCTATGTTCTGCTGTCTTGTCTGGAAACTGAATTTAGTGCTGCAAATGGGATCCAAAGTGGTCCTGTTACTCATAATTTTGAATCCAGATTTTATATATGTAACAACATTGGCAAGATTTTTACCTCTGATGGTAAGAAAGGCATTTGGAGATTTCCCTGATGGTCCAGTGGTTAAGAATCTGCCTGCTAATGCAGGGGACATGGGTTTGACCCTTGGTCCCAGAAGATTCCACATGCCACAGAGCAACTAAGCCCGTGCACCGCAATGACTGAAGCTCGTGTTCTTCAGGGCCCATGAGCCATGACTACTGAGTCTGTGTGCTGCAGTCACTGAAGTCCACACGCCCCAGAGCCCTCCTCAGCAACAAGAAAAGCCACCACAAAGAGAAGCCCCAGCTCTCCGCACCTAGGTAGAGCCCGTGTGAAGCAACAAAGACCCAGTGCAACCAAAAATAAATAACTTTAAAAAAAAAAAAAAAGAAAGGCATTGCACAGACACCAGGAATGTCTTCCATCTGGAGGTGGATTGCAGTAGTCTCTTGGACACAGCACACGCTCTCTGCATCTTAGTCACGCTGTTAAGTTCTTGCAACTACTTAACTGAATTTTACTCTGCAGTCTGCGTTCCATCCATGAAATGAGGAAATACTCCCATCTCTCAGGGTTTGAAAATGTAAGACAGAGTTTTACTCCTCTGCCTAAACTGCCCCCACCCTAGGGCTTCCCATCTTCTGCCAGGTAAGAGGCAAAGCCCTTAGGAGGGGCTGCTATATACCTCAGAGCTCCCCTGCTCTCTCCCCAGAGCCCTGACCATCCCCTTAGACCATCGCTTTTTCTAAAAAGATGTATTGTGTTTACTGTCTTAACTCCTTTCATAGGAATAAAAATTTCACTTGGGCAGGAATTTGTATCGATTTTATTCCCTGCTGTATCTCTACTGCTGAGCCTGGTACTAGGGATGCTCCATAAATATTTATGGATAAACAGATTTGTTGTAAGGTATCAGATAGTGTGGGGGTTCCCAGGTGGCACTGGAGGTAAAGAACTCCACCTGCCAATGAAGGAGACACCAGAGACACGGGTTCGATGCCTGGTTGGGAAGATCCCCTGGAGGAGGGCATGAAAACCCACTCTAGTATTCCTCCCTGGAGAAATCCATGGACAGAGGAGCCTGGCGGGCTATATATAGCCCACAGGGTAACAAAGAGTCAGATATGACTGAAGTGACTTAGCACAGGAGATTGTGTGTTTTCTCTAAAGCTCCCAGTACAGTGACTGGCATGTGGTAAGAACCTGATAAATGACAACTATTGGTTCTTGAGGGTGTTTAACTGTGGGTAACATTGTAATCATTGGAATTGTGAGGAGGCATGTGCTTCTTGGCCAGTCAATACAACTAACACCTGGGTTACCCCAGGGTACTGGAAGGCCACTGCTCTATTGTTGGGCCTTGTCATGACTCATCTGTGGGTCCTGGGCACACCAGTTTCTGCATCTGTAAAAGAAATACAATAATATCTACCTTCCAGGGGAGAAAGAAGGTTAAAAAAAAAAACAAAACCATGTTTGTCAATTGCTTTGCTATCTGCAATGAAGTGTCCATAGCATGATTTAAAATATGCGATAAGAGTAAAAACTAGGAAAAACCATAGCTTCTTACATCTGATGATTTTTCTGCCAAAAAAGGGCATCTTTCAGCCAGCACTCACACATCGCACCTAAGAGGGTTTCAGCCACAGTCTTTTTTTTTTTTTTTCCTTCTGGTTAAAATTAAGCAGTGATGAGGGAAACGCAGTCAGATATTCCTAGGGATATCTAAAGATTAGGTTTGCCAGTTGCGGCAAGTCATTCGTTTCACCAGGGTAGTGAAATACAGGGAAGGATAGATACTAGTCTTCTGCTCATTAACTGGGTAGAATTACTGCAGCAAGAAGGTTAACAATTACCCAAGTAATTAATGCTTCCTTGACTTTCATGCCCTAATCCTATAGATGCAGGACTTCAGCTCTGGTCCCAGCGTCCATGGAAGATGAGAGTAGAATGGGATGGAATGGGACTGGCTTTGGAGAGAGGGCCTGGGAAGCCAGGGTAGTTTCTCTGGGTTTCTCGCCACCTCCTGATGAGACGCAGCTGCAGCAGAGGAGCGCTGGCAGGCAGTGCTCTAGTTTCTGGAACCATCCGGCGCCACGCAGGTACATGACGCCCGATCTTCTCTAGGCCCCCACGCCTACCCCTTCACGCCCGCACTCGGCATATTTGGTGTCACTGTTTATTAAAGATAACTAATGCCCTAAGTCTTTATTTACTTCTGTTTATTGCTATTTTAGCAAGAGTCACTGGAGAGCAGCTATGCTTCTGGTCCACTCGGGTTCTTTAATCACTGTTAGTAGGTAAAATCATCTGTGACAACTAATCCAAAAAGCAGATTATATTTATTTTGGCTACAGTGGCTTACAATTCGTTAAAATCAACAAAGCCTTTTCATTAGCCCCCTGCTGATGTCCTAAAAACAGACATTTCAAGGGTCTCAAAGCGCTGAGCTACACATATGCAGCCACGCTAATTCTGACAGATTCTCAGTGCCATTCTTAACACAAAATCTTATTAAACTCACAAACAAGAAACAGAACCCTTCTGCTTTCATACAAAGGCTTAATTAACATGCCTAAACTCCAAAATCAAAATCATAGCCGCCAAGCCCCTTGAATGTGGGAGCAAAACAAACACAAAGAGACTGTATCATTAGTTAAGCAAGACTTACCAAAAATTGGGACTTTTTTTTTTTTTTTTAATATTATGGGAAAGGATTAGAAATCAGAACCATGGTGCCTATTTCTAAACAGTTCTGCATGGGCATTCTGGCCTTCAAAAGCTGGGGTGGTGATTAACTGGACTGTTGATGGAGGCGGCAGATCCAGGGAGGAGAGGATCAAGGTCCTATTTCAGGGGTTTGCCAGAGGTTAGAAACAGTTGCATCTTGTTTAAGTCGGCATCATGTTCTATGCATGTTCCCTCTCCCACTCCTGCGAACACACTCACTGCTGCCTTTTTCAGGTTTGCCAGAGGTTAGAAACAGTTGCATCTTGTTTAAGTCGGCATCATGTTCTATGCATGTTCCCTCTCCCACTCCTGCGAACACACTCACTGCTGCCTTTTTCAGGTGTGTTTCTTTTGCTTAGTACCATCCGGCTGTCCATCGCCGAGAAAGCGTCTCCTGAATGCCGAATTGGATTTTAAGGCTCAGTGTCAGAGATGGGGGTGTTCCAAGAAAGATGCTTACAGCGGTGACTCAGCCATCACTGTGCCACTAGGCAGCAGCCATAATTAATGAATATATCAAAAGGTCTACTCAAGGAGCAAAGAAGGTAGACAATGATTTATGTTTACCTAAGGGGTAGATTATTTAGCTTTGCAAGAGCTTTCAGAATCAGGAAGCCCAGAAATAGTTAGAGATGGTGTGGTAGCTCTCCAATCCTGGAGAGAAATTCAAGGAACAGGAAGCAGATCCAAAAACAAAGGGCAAGGGGGCTTTGCCCTTTGCCAAGGGTGAGCTGCTCTCTCCTGCAATTACCGCACCCCCCCCCTCCTCCGCCGACCCCAACAGCTCTGATTGGAAAGCTGCTGTGGTTCATGTACCACCATGACCGCTACTGCAATGGAATGACTTGTTTGCCCTCCCAGCATAATCCTGAGTGTTGTCAAGGACATTTATCAGATGATACTTCAAGCAAGTGTTTGTTCTAACGTGGATTTTTGCCCATACGATGGAGAAGCCAAAAGCAGGCCTTGAGAGCAATGGCTCGTTTGGGTCTTCAATTCACAAGGGATGAGCGCGTTGGGACCAGAAGGTCTAGTTCATCTCCACGAAGGCCTCTGTCCAGCAGCCCCTTCAGCCAGGACTTCCGCTTCCTCCAGTTCATTTCACGAGCCAAAGAGCTGTTAGACCAGATTATAACATCCAGCCTACAAGGAAAATCTACACACAAAGCTTCTCTCCAATCAGAGTTCTGTCCATAGGGAAAAGGGAGCCACCTCTGACAGACAATTTATCCTTTGGGCTTTCCATAACTAAAACTACGGCTGCCACGGTAATCCAGACAGTGTTGCAAATACAAGAAAGCCTAGTATCATGGCTTTGGGGGGTTGTTGATATAGTTTGCAGCCCCAGCTTGGGTATATTGATGGCAGGGCAGAAATGCAAGTTAGACCAACAGCAGAACAGCATCCAGCGAGGTAAGAAAATCTAAAACTCAATTAAGTATCCAGGATACTGTTTTCAATTGTTCCTTGGTCCCTGGCCTGCTTTATTCACTGGTAATAAAAGCACACTGTCTTCCTTATGTATATTTACAACCAGCGGCTTTTCACAGCACACCCCAAAGCTTCCTGATTTTCTTCACTATCATCTACCACTCTCTAGAGGATTATACTCAAGAAGATTTCCAGGTCATCACAACAGGTCACTTTTCTAAGCCACCTTATCAGGGAATAGGAACCACATGCAGTTCTTATGCAGAAAAACAAAGAATCCACTTGGTTTTGTGACTTAAACAGGTTGGCGAAACAGCCTTTATCACTGTTGTCATATAAAACATGTTGAGACAAGCAATACCATGGAAGTCGCCCTGGGGAGTATTTCAACTTTATACCTCCTAAGGTTGTTCTCAAATAAAACAGCACACAACTTTCAGGTTTTGTTTTGGGTTTTTTTGTTTGTTTTGTTTTTTTTTAAACAGGCTCCCTTCTCTTCCTGGTTCCTTCAAAATGAGCCTGCTGTTCAGCGCTCACGATCTCCTCAGGACAAAACAACCTGACTCAAGCAAGAGCCAAAAGCCACACAAACCACTGCCCACTCCCCTAGACAACCCCAGGATCCGGCACACCCCTGCCAGCCAGAAGCAGGAATGAATGGGCCAGTGTTTTCCAGCCTGGCAAGACCCGAAGAAGCATCTAGAGCACTTGTTAAAACACAGAATGCCAGCCTCTTGGCCTGGAGACTCTGCTTTAGCAGGCCTGTGCACACTGGGGCAATGCCGGTACAGAAGGACTTGGCCAGATGCTCTGCGGGACACATTCCACATTCAGAACTGAATCAAAGGGCTTTCCAGGTGGCTCAGTGGTAAAGAATCTGCCTGCCAAGCAGGAGACGCACGTTCGATCCCTGGGTCGGGAAGATCCCCTGGAGAAGGAAATGGCAAGCCACTCCAGTATTCTTGGGTGGAGAATCCCGTGGACAGAAGCTTCAAGGGCTGCAGCGCATGCAGACATGAGTCAGACATGACTGAGCAACTAAACAGCAATAGAGAATCAAAGCCAGAGGGAAAGAACCTGAGGAGGCAGAGGATTTGTTCTCTGGCCCATTCTGCTACACAACCAGCTACTTCAACACAACCAGCTTCCCGCCCAGGAAGACCGAATGTGAGTGTGTGTGAATGTGTGTGCTCAGTCACGCATGACTCTTTGTGACCCCCATGGACTGTAGTCTGCCAAGCTCCTCTGTTCATGGGATTTTCCCAGCAAGAATGCTGGAGTGCGTTGCCATGACCTCCTTCAGGGGATCTTCATGACCCAGGGACTGAATGTGTCTCCTGCACTGCAGGTAGATTTTTTTTTATTGCTGGAGCCACCAGGGAAGCCCCAAGGGGGAAGAAAAAAATCACTCCACGTATGTTCTTGTGTGTGGTCATTATTAATGTGGCAGAAAAAGTAGGGGGCAGAGTACTGCTGGGCTTTTGATTTTTCAGTGAAATATAATAGGAGAGAAGCTAGCCATTTCAGACTCAGGAAAATGAACTGGTTACTTATCTACTGAAGGATTTGCGGGGGGCGGGTGGGAGACGGGGGGACAGCTCTGATGGGACATTGCATTGGTAGCGATAGTTTAGAAATCTGGGTGGAAAAGACGTATAATGTTTCACTTAAGGCTGGGGACAGTAGCTCGAGATGTTGAAAGAAGCATATAATATGTTCCCTGGGGGATCTGAAGGTAGCAGTGTAGGTGACAAAAAAGCCTGGAGGACTGAGGTAGTGACGAGGTCTTTCATCTGGTCAAATGAGTTGTATATCCAGTACACTCTCACTAAGCTAGGTCCCTCTGCAAAAAGAACAGCTCAACACAGCCCCCATGACTGTATTTCATGGACACTCTGTCTCACTCGAGTATGACTTGTTGGGGGCGATTAGTATCTAGAGAGATTGCAAATAAGCTTTTACTAAAAGAGCGGATGCTCAGCGATGGTCACTGCTTCTTTTTAATTCCGAAAGCAGCCTGAACCATAACCCAATAGTTCTGTCCTCTGATAACTGAGTAAAATCTAATACTGTTCCTGAAATTTTATAGACATTCCTCTCTTTCTAAGGACATGAATAGTGTATATATACTCTTCAAAGACTCGATTCTTCTCTTTTGTAGCAAAATGGCAAGCGCCTATGGGAGCGCAGTGCCTGCGGCAATGTTTCTTTCCGCTTAGAAGCCACCTGCTAATCACCTGCAAGTAGTAACAGACTACAAGGGAGGCGGCCCCTCACCCCCTTGAAGGGCAAGGGTTAACTGGAGAGAAAGTGAGGGAGGCTTTCTTGGCCTGAGGGGGCCTCCGCAAAGTGACCAATGAGAACCTCCCCAAGGAGGGATCCAAGGGGCTGAGAAGGCACCGTTCAAGATCAGAGGCAACTTGAAATGGACCAACGAAGTGGACTTCTGAAGCAGAAGGGAAAAAAATAACATTGCCAGAAAGGTAACACAGTCTCAGAGCCGGCAACATCTTGGAGAGTTCCTTGCTCTGCCTCTAGGCTGAGAGGTTGAGCTTGATGGGCATGCCACATAATGGGCCCTTCTCATCAGGCTGCTTTCAGAAACATGGCACCCTCTCACTCTATAGTAAGGCCAGAGCTACACTGGGTACCAGCAACATCACATGGACCCAGAGGATAATTAAGGAGAATACCAGCTTCAAACAGGATGCAAGAAAAATCCAGCTATTCCCCCTGGGGTACAGCGGCCCCTCAGTATTTGCAGAGGATTGGCTCCAGCGGCCAGGCGTGTGTGTGTGTGTATGTGTATACACACACACACATACATGTGTATGGTCTTCCCTTGTGGCTCAGTGGTAAAGAATTTGCTTACAATGCAGGACACGAGTTTGATCCCTGAGTCAGGAAGATTATCTGCAGAAAGAAATGGCAACCCCACTGCAGTATTTTTGTCTGGGAATCTCATGGACAGAGGAGCCTGGTGAGTTACAGTCCACAGGGTCACAAAAGAGTTGGACACGACATATGTGTGTGTGTGTGTGTGCGCACGCACGCGTGTGTGTATGTATATGTGTGTATATATATATATATATATATATATATATGTATGTATTTATAGAGAGAGCAAGAGGCATGCGTAGTATCTGTCTCTTATACACATCTAGATGTGTATAAGAGACAGGCCTTTATCACTGTTGTCATATAAAACATGTTGAGACAAGCAATACCATGGAAGTCGCCCTGGGGAGTATTTCAACTTTATACCTCCTAAGGTTGTTCTCAAATAAAACAGCACACAACTTTCAGGTTTTGTTTTGGGTTTTTTTGTTTGTTTTGTTTTTTTTTAAACAGGCTCCCTTCTCTTCCTGGTTCCTTCAAAATGAGCCTGCTGTTCAGCGCTCACGATCTCCTCAGGACAAAACAACCTGACTCAAGCAAGAGCCAAAAGCCACACAAACCACTGCCCACTCCCCTAGACAACCCCAGGATCCGGCACACCCCTGCCAGCCAGAAGCAGGAATGAATGGGCCAGTGTTTTCCAGCCTGGCAAGACCCAAAGAAGCATCTACAGCACTTGTTAAAACACAGAATGCCAGCCTCTTGGCCTGGAGACTCTGCTTTAGCAGGCCTGTGCACACTGGGGCAATGCCGGTACAGAAGGACTTGGCCAGATGCTCTGCGGGACACATTCCACATTCAGAACTGAATCAAAGGGCTTTCCAGGTGGCTCAGTGGTAAAGAATCTGCCTGCCAAGCAGGAGACGCACGTTCGATCCCTGGGTCGGGAAGATCCCCTGGAGAAGGAAATGGCAAGCCACTCCAGTATTCTTGGGTGGAGAATCCCGTGGACAGAAGCTTCAAGGGCTGCAGCACATGCAGACATGAGTCAGACATGACTGAGCAACTAAACAGCAATAGAGAATCAAAGCCAGAGGGAAAGAACCTGAGGAGGCAGAGGATTTGTTCTCTGGCCCATTCTGCTACACAACCAGCTACTTCAACACAACCAGCTTCCCGCCCAGGAAGACCGAATGTGAGTGTGTGTGAATGTGTGTGCTCAGTCACGCATGACTCTTTGTGACCCCCATGGACTGTAGTCTGCCAAGCTCCTCTGTTCATGGGATTTTCCCAGCAAGAATGCTGGAGTGCGTTGCCATGACCTCCTTCAGGGGATCTTCATGACCCAGGGACTGAATGTGTCTCCTGCACTGCAGGTAGATTTTTTTTTATTGCTGGAGCCACCAGGGAAGCCCCAAGGGGGAAGAAAAAAATCACTCCACGTATGTTCTTGTGTGTGGTCATTATTAATGTGGCAGAAAAAGTAGGGGGCAGAGTACTGCTGGGCTTTTGATTTTTCAGTGAAATATAATAGGAGAGAAGCTAGCCATTTCAGACTCAGGAAAATGAACTGGTTACTTATCTACTGAAGGATTTGCGGGGGGCGGGTGGGAGACGGGGGGACAGCTCTGATGGGACATTGCATTGGTAGCGATAGTTTAGAAATCTGGGTGGAAAAGACGTATAATGTTTCACTTAAGGCTGGGGACAGTAGCTCGAGATGTTGAAAGAAGCATATAATATGTTCCCTGGGGGATCTGAAGGTAGCAGTGTAGGTGACAAAAAAGCCTGGAGGACTGAGGTAGTGACGAGGTCTTTCATCTGGTCAAATGAGTTGTATATCCAGTACACTCTCACTAAGCTAGGTCCCTCTGCAAAAAGAACAGCTCAACACAGCCCCCATGACTGTATTTCATGGACACTCTGTCTCACTCGAGTATGACTTGTTGGGGGCGATTAGTATCTAGAGAGATTGCAAATAAGCTTTTACTAAAAGAGCGGATGCTCAGCGATGGTCACTGCTTCTTTTTAATTCCGAAAGCAGCCTGAACCATAACCCAATAGTTCTGTCCTCTGATAACTGAGTAAAATCTAATACTGTTCCTGAAATTTTATAGACATTCCTCTCTTTCTAAGGACATGAATAGTGTATATATACTCTTCAAAGACTCGATTCTTCTCTTTTGTAGCAAAATGGCAAGCGCCTATGGGAGCGCAGTGCCTGCGGCAATGTTTCTTTCCGCTTAGAAGCCACCTGCTAATCACCTGCAAGTAGTAACAGACTACAAGGGAGGCGGCCCCTCACCCCCTTGAAGGGCAAGGGTTAACTGGAGAGAAAGTGAGGGAGGCTTTCTTGGCCTGAGGGGGCCTCCGCAAAGTGACCAATGAGAACCTCCCCAAGGAGGGATCCAAGGGGCTGAGAAGGCACCGTTCAAGATCAGAGGCAACTTGAAATGGACCAACGAAGTGGACTTCTGAAGCAGAAGGGAAAAAAATAACATTGCCAGAAAGGTAACACAGTCTCAGAGCCGGCAACATCTTGGAGAGTTCCTTGCTCTGCCTCTAGGCTGAGAGGTTGAGCTTGATGGGCATGCCACATAATGGGCCCTTCTCATCAGGCTGCTTTCAGAAACATGGCACCCTCTCACTCTATAGTAAGGCCAGAGCTACACTGGGTACCAGCAACATCACATGGACCCAGAGGATAATTAAGGAGAATACCAGCTTCAAACAGGATGCAAGAAAAATCCAGCTATTCCCCCTGGGGTACAGCGGCCCCTCAGTATTTGCAGAGGATTGGCTCCAGCGGCCAGGCGTGTGTGTGTGTGTATGTGTATACACACACACACATACATGTGTATGGTCTTCCCTTGTGGCTCAGTGGTAAAGAATTTGCTTACAATGCAGGACACGAGTTTGATCCCTGAGTCAGGAAGATTATCTGCAGAAAGAAATGGCAACCCCACTGCAGTATTTTTGTCTGGGAATCTCATGGACAGAGGAGCCTGGTGAGTTACAGTCCACAGGGTCACAAAAGAGTTGGACACGACATATGTGTGTGTGTGTGTGTGCGCACGCACGCGTGTGTGTATGTATATGTGTGTGTGTATATATATATATATATATATATATGTATGTATTTATAAAGAGAGCAAGAGGCATGCGTAGTATTGATTAGCCAGAAAGTTTCTTTGGGTTTTTCCATAACACCTTACGAAAAAATCCAAACAGACTTTTTGAGCAACCCAATATTTGCATAAGATCTACACAGATTCTCCCATATACTTTAAATCATCTCTAGAGTGCTTATAATACCTAATACAATGTAAATGCTCTGCAAACAATTGCAAATACACAGAAAGACAAAGTAAATGCTATTTAAATAGTTGCCTTTGTGCAGTAAGTTCAAGTTTTGCTTTTTGGAACTTCCTGGAATTTTGGGGAACATTTTTACCTGCAGTTGGCTGAATCTGCAGATGCAAAACCAGTGGGTACAGAGGGCTGACTGTACTTTAACCCAAGAGCACTCAGAACAGACAATTCAAAGGGCATTAAAGGCTTAGAAAACTGTAACTAAGAAGTTGTTAAGGGAAAAGAGTTTAATCCTGTTCTGGTCTTGAGCTGAGAAAGAATTCAGGCATGTGAGGGCTTTTGATGGAATGAGCATGAATAAATTCTTCTCCAGCGACTGAGGAGTCAAGAAAAGATTTCTGAACTTGTTGGGTTGAACATGAGGGATTGGTGCCTGATGGTGGCTGTGGGGTCACTGTCTTCAGGTTGCCATTAACTACAGATCATATTCATTGAGCTCCTTCCTTCATGAAGATAGTGGGATGGCTTTGAATTAAGACATGCTTTGCTCTCCTCCACCATTACATCTTACCCCTGTGCCCTGTGGAAAGGCATTACACTGTGCCCAAATTCCCCTTTTTCCTCCATCCTTCTCTCACCTCTTTTCTCCAGGTTTTTCTTTCAAAGGAAACCTCCTTCTTTTCTGACCCTTTGCGTTCATTCTGTTCTTTCATCTTGATAACAATGGAAAGGGAAAAATGAGTCTCTCTCAAACCTACTTCTCAAACTTTACTATCACTTGAAACCTGTGGCATCCAACTCCAACACCCTCTTCCTATCAAGGATGCTATGGTCCAACTGAAATAGTTCTTCTCCCTCTGGTCTAAATCTCCATGTTCTTGGATATTTTTGTAGGCTCTGCCATGCATATTATAATTTCCTTCATCTATCCTTCCTCCCTTGCTTATATCTACTACACTCTGTACCACTGACCATCCCACAGGCTACCAGGTTACATGATGGAGGGTGTATCACTGTGCTCCTGTGAAAACAACGCAAATATCCATCAATGAATGAACGGTAAAACAAAATATGGTACAGACATACAATGAAATGTTATTCAGTTTTAAAAGGTGTAGGATTCTGATATATGCTACAGTGTGGATGAACTCTGAAAACATTATGGTGAATGAAATATATCAGACAGTGTTATATAATTCCACTTACACGAAGTATTATAGGATTGGAAAGGGGAGTGGTACATGCTAGGGGCTGGGGGGAGGTGGGTATGGAGAATTAATGTCTGATGAATACAGAGTTTGAAGTGATGAAAAGTTGTAGGGATGGGTAGTAATGATGACTACACAACAACGTGAATGGACTTGAGGTCACTGAAATGTACACTAGAAATGGTTACGACACTAGGAAAACGTTAACCCTGGTTTCCCAGACCTGCATGGGAATGTTCAAGTCACACTGGAGTCAAGTTTGATTATACTTAGCTTCAGAAGAAGCATGGAAGGCTCAATCAACAAGTGATGGTGAAAATATATCACTTTGTGAAGAAGGCTGAGCACCGGAGAATTGATGCTTTTGAACTGTGGTGTTGGAGAAGACTCTTGAGAGTCCCTTGGAATGCAAGGAGGTCCAACCAGTCCATCCTAAAGGAGATCAGTCCTGGGTGTTCATTGGAAGGACTGATGCTGAGGCTGAAACTCCAGTACTTTGGCTACCTCATGAGAAGAATTGACTCACTGGAAAAGACTTTGATGCTGGGAGGGATTGGGGGCAGGAGAAGAAGGGGACGACCAAGTATGAGATGGCTGGATGGCATCACTGACTCGATGAACACGAGTCTGAGTGAACTCCAGGAGCTGGTGATGGACAGGGAGGCTTGGCGTGCTGCGATTCATGGGGCTGCAAAGAGTCAGACATGACTGAGTGACTGAACTGAACTAAACTGAAATGTACATTTCTTCCTTCCTTCACTCACATAGGAGATGTTTACTGGGCAACTTCTCTGCGGCTGGTACAGTCCTACAAGATGCGACTGAACAGAACTCACAATCTAGAAAAGCAAAGGGACAGTCAAGAAGGAACAACTTGTCCCACAAATGTTAAAAATAGGACAGAAATGCTTGGAAGCGTGTCAGGAAGGCTTTTCAAACTAGTGTGTAGGGGTACTGGGATGGAGGATGCTTTAAGAATGTTTTTAAACTGAGACCTATGGTTTTAAAGGAGTTAGGCAAAGAAGCAAAGGCTATTCCACACCGAGAGAGCTGTAGGCATGAATGAGAAATGACCTAAGACTTTGGAGACTGGCTTGGTTGGAATTTAGAGAGAGAACAGAGAGACAGGCAGAGAGTGGACCACGGAGGCGGGGTGGCGGAGGCAGGGAGTCGGTCTGGGAGGTGACATGAAGCATTTTAGGCGTTTTTTTTTTTTTCCCCCTAAAGGCTAAATGAGAAGATTACAACAGACCTCCCTTCCCAACTGAAGAAGCTATTCAACTGTGAAGGTGTTAAATCTGTGATCTCTTTCTAAGCCTCATCTGTGATGCCCTCATCCTCCCCATGTCCTCAGAGAAACCGTGTCTGACACCCTGCCCGTAGAACCCTCCTCAACACTCCCTGCCCACACATATCACCCTGACCTCACTCAAATTATTAGGCACCACATGGCTTCCTTGGACATCTTTCCTCGCAAAGACCAGGGTCAGCGTTCTCACCACTGTCCTCAGTCACAGACACGTTGCCAAGTTTATTAGGTAACCTTCCTTTCTGACTCACATCCCTTCTGAAGAACCTCTCTGACTCACTTCTCCCACGGAGCAGGCACCCTTCTTTTTCGCCTGCACCTGGAAACTCTCTGCTCACCCTTGTTCTTTCTGCTTTAGACAGTCTCAGGTCTCTTCTGTTATCCACATCAGTCTTTGGTCACCAGAGGTGAAGGAAAATGTGAACGTGGCTCATCACCCATTCATTCCGTCTAAGTACAACTTGGCCGTCCACCAAGCATACGAGGCGATTCACTTACGGGTCCTCGGTGCATTCCTGGCCTCACTTCCTTCTGAGGTTTCTTTACAATAACTCTCTCCTCAAGCTCCTAACCCCTCTCTTCAGGAAATGACTTTCCATTCTGACTATTCCATAGGTACTCTCCCCCTCATCTGTCCTTGCCTTTTGTGGTCCACAGGTCTGTTTGTACAGATGGACTTGATCTTCTTAGCCTTTTTTAAAGGAGGATGAAACTGAAACTTCACTGTGTTAAGGGCCTGAGACCTGCCAAGAAGGGTAAGACATGGTTCTTGCCTTTCTGCAAGTTTTATCTATATTTAAAACTATATTTACATGGGGCTTCCCAGGTAGCTCAGTGGTAAAGAACCCGCCTGCCAATGCAGGAGACTCGGGTTGGATCCCTTGGTCGGGAAGATCCCTCGGGCATGGCAACCCACTCCAGTATTCTTGCCTGGAGAATCCCCATGGACAGAGGAGCCTGGCGGGCTATGGTCCATGGGATCACAAAGAGTCGGACACAACTGAAACACTTTGTTGTTTTAGGACGAGTCTTAAATGGTACCAGTGTACATTTCCACATCCAGGGCTCTTCTAGCAGAAGAGATCAGGGAAGGCTGAAGGAAGGAGGTGAAGTTTAGGCTGGGCCTTTAAGGATAAGTGGGATCCTGGTAGGCCTGACAGAGTGATATGGGGCATCCCAAGGAGAAGGAATTGCAAGTGTGAAACATGTGGGTGGAGGATACAAATAGTTATACTTTTCTTTTCTTTTCTTTTTTTTCCCTTGAGATACCCTTGATAATGGAACATTGCATTAGTTCCAGGTATACAACATAATGACTTGATTTTTGTATATACTGTGAAATGCAGTTATGTTTTTTAATGTGAAGATCAGAATAACACAACGGTGCAATGGAACTAGAAGTGTGTGTGCAATAATGCCGTGGAGGTTTCATCTGCCCAGAAAGGCAGGAAGGACCTTATTACAGATAACAGGATGGTATTCTGAAGAAGGAAATGGCAACCCACTCCAATATTCTTGCCTGGAAAATCCCAAGGACCAAGGAACCTGGTAGGCTACAGTCCATGGGGTCGCTAAGAGTCGGACACGACTGAGCGCCTTCAGTTTCTATTCCAGAGTGGCCCTCAGTGAGGCTTGAAAGTTGAGAGGTTGAAGGTCAAGTTCAGCTAGGAGGAACGTGTCACCAGCCGGTCCCAAAGTAAAACACACCGATTCCAATCCCTAATACTTCTGTGGGGAGGGGCTTCTTATCTTTATTCATTTATTATTTACTTTGTTTAATCCAATTCTTAGAGCTTCCTTCAGCTTAAAATTCCTTATTTCTCATAAAAGTAATAATCATGTGTGTGTGTGTGTGTGTGTGGAAATTTTAAAGAATTAAGAGAAAAATAATCCTCCCCTCATATTAAAAACGCTTTCCCTTGACCCACTCTGAGAAACCATGGGTCTTCTCTTTTCTTGCTCTGTAAAGCCTCCTGACTTTCCAAAGTTTTCAAGTCTCTCTGACTCGCCATTTCCCTCAGTTGGAAAACCTCCCTCCCTCCCCTCCACGGCCTCAACCTTAAGGGTTCAGCTCAGAGGTCAACCCCTTGGGAAGCCCAGACACACCCCTTCCTCTCCTCTGCCAGTATTCTAAGAACCCACCTCTGGGGACCCACGGTGCTCGGTTATCCCTCAGGACACCAAGCAGATAAAGTGGACATACCCATTTTCTGCAGCTGTCTTGCTGACTAGTTTATGAACACAGGCTCAAGGGAAGGATGGGGGGAAGGGAGTTGGGCATGGATACACACACACTGCTGTGTTTAAAATGGATCACCAACAAGGTCCCACCGTACAGCACGGGGACCTCTGCTCAATGATACGCGGCAGCCTGCATGGGAGGGGAGTTTGGGGGAGAAAGGATACATATATATGTATCACTGAGTCCCTTCCCTGTTCACCTGAAATGATTACAACATTGTTAATTGGCTATACCTCAATATAAAATAAAAAGATTTTCTAAAAATATTAAGAATAAAAGAAATACTGTTTTTCTTTGTTTGGGGGAGGGATCCAATCTAAGTTAGATGAGAAAATATGAAGCCACAAACACACAAAATCAGAATAAACATATTCGACTACTTCTCCTAGACAAAAGAGAACCAAAGGTAAAATAAAACAGAGATTTCTGCAACACATTTAAGAGAAACGGGGGTTAATATTCTTAGTGTGAAAAGAGTGATAACAAATGAGGAAAATGATGATGATTTCAATACAAATAATTGCCAAGAGGATCTGGAAACGCAAATTCACTAAAAAAAGATATAAATGACCAATAAACATCACAACAGATGCTTAGCTTCATTCACAATTTTTAAAATGTAGACTGAAATGACTCTAAAACACCACTTCTCAACAGTAAATTGGCAAAAACATTGAAAGTCTGATAGAACCATGGCTAACTGGGAAATTGATAGTCGTACAATGTTGGTAGATGTGTTAACTTATACAATGTTTATATTGGTTTATAACACATACGTTTTATATGTATAATTTATGTAACTTTTTAATGATCCACTGACAGTTTCTTATAAAACTGAAAATGCAGATACACGGTGCCTCTATTCTAGACATCTATCCTATAGGAATAAGAGCACAAGAATAAAAAACAAATTACATAGCAATACTGAAAACTAAAAAAAGATAAAAGGGTTGACTGCGTATCACTAAGAGAATGGTTATATACGTTATGATATGTCCATCTAAGGGGTACCTTTGATAAATACATACTTGTTAAAGAGAAGATATGTTAAGTAAACTTCAGACCTATATGTCACATGGTTGAGTTGAAAATGAAACTAGTTAGATCAGAATTTCAATAAATATTAGAATTTGTAGAAAAAGCTATTAAAAAACTGAAGAGTGACTGCTGGGTGTGCATGGCAAAAGATGATTGTGCTTGTCTTTTTTCCCTTCACAAAACACTTTTTGACTATGCCATATGTCTCTTTCTCCTCAGCCCTTAGCAGTCCTCATGGAAGATGCTCAGTAAATGCTGGTTAAAGAGATTCCATTCCCCATTATCATGAACTCTTAGAAATCTGCCAGTTTTGTGCATCTGAAGGCATCACACATCTTATGGGAAACCCAAACAAACTTTTGGGGCAACCCAAAATTCATAGCCCCCACTCCCCTTCACATGTAAAACAATTCAATTTTGACAACAAATTATTCCATTACTATTATAAAGTCTCACTGAAGCCCTTGGCCTTGTGAATCAGCTGCTTCCTCCCCAAACTCTCCTTATCTTCCTGACACTGGCTTTTATGCCTCCTGTTCTCCCCCTCTCTTTCTGCTTGCTCATTCTCTCATTCACTGCCTCTTTTTCTGTTTGCGTGTTTTTCTTCTGAAGTTTAGTTCTTCCTAAGACTTTTCTCTCTCTGCTTCATTCCTGTGATGATTCACCTTTCCTCGAGACCATATCCAAGTGTTGTCTGTCTCTGAATCGGGCACCATTAATTTTCCAGGCTGATTTGCTATGGGAGCCTCATGTTTTTGACTCCTTACAACTCAAATCCTGCCTGCAACTGAAAGAGTCTCCATCTCCCTCCTAAATGATCCCACTCTTGGTCCAGTTTCTCAAAGAGTCTCCAGGTGGCGGGGTTAAGCTGGTTGTTTTCTCGAGTGTCAGAATAGCATGGTGAACGCCGAAGCGGGACTTGCTGAGTCACTCAGTCGTGCCCAACTCTTTTGTGACCCCATGGACTGTAGCCTGCCAGGCTCCTCTGTACACTGGATTTCCCAGGCAAGAATACTGGAGTGAGTTTCCATCTCCTTCTCCAGGGGATCTTCCCAACCCAGGGATCAGATCTGCATCTCCTGCATTGGCAGGCGGGTTCTTTCCCACTGAGCCACCAGGGAAGCCCCAGAGTGAGACTGTCTGCCCCCAAGTCAAATCTCCTCTACTCAACCAAATGTCTCTGTACTTCAATTTCCCTATGTTTAAAATGGGATAATACCCCACTATTTTATGAGGCTGTAAACAAGATTTCATGATTTATTCTATTTAAAGCACTCAAAAGTGCTCTAGAAAGCATTATGGAAATACAAGTTATTATTCTATTTTCCAAATTTTCCATAGTGAACATCCACCAAGCTCTTCTGTCCATTGAATTCTCCAGGCAATAATACTGAAGTAGGTAGTCGTTCCCTTCTCCAGGAGATCATCCCAACTCAGGGATTAAACCTGGGTCTCCTGTACTGCAGGCAGATTCTTTACCATCTGAGCCACCAGAGAAACCCATAATAATAATAAAAAGTATTAAAGATATTCAATAGTTCCCAAAGATTTCTAAATCAACTGTAAACCCTTTGCCTACCTTAATGCCCTCTCTCCAGGAAGACGAACCTATTTTCCTTATGCAACTCAATCTTCTGACTTTTTTTTTCATTCAACACTTCCCAGTTCTTTAGCTCCATCCCCAAATCCACTGTCTGCCTGGGGAATTTTAAGAACTGGCTCTCAAATGAGTAAAAAAGCTCCCAATTTTTATCATTCACCAATATAAATGTTCCCATCCTGGCTGATTTCAAGCCACCAACACGGCATTGTGGAGTATGTAGTTAGGAAGAAATAGGCACCATTAGATAGTATTTCCATAGTTCAAATACAACAGGCAGACCTCAAGAGCATAGAAAATAGCGATCTGTGGGGGAAAATTATTAGGAAGCAATAAGTTCTACTGACTTACTTTAAGTTTATATAATTTAATTCTTCATAATATTTCACAAAAGCTGGCTTACAAAATTCCTAGAAATTTAATGCTTGGCTCTCTTGGGTTGAGACAGCTCCAGAACACCATGTAACACCCCGCTCCCCCACCCCAAGCATCCTCCCATTGATTCCAGCTTTGTCTTCCTGAACTGGTTTTCCTTGCCTCCTCCCCTGACCTCTGGCTACCCATCCTAGAGTACAGGATGACAGCATCTCACTGGTCCTCCTTTGCCCAATGCCATTAAGCATTTTTAAGGGATATTAATTATATTTAGCATCCCAGCATGCATATTTTATAAACTTTTTTACTATTTTGCATATTATCCTTTCTCCCACCTCCAAATTAGATCATATTTGTTTTACACTAGTGATTACCAACTACAGAAAAGGAGGGGTCTGCATCTTTGAGAATCATTTGAGAACCTAGGTACCTTTACAAGCCTCTCCTTCGCCCAGCCAAAGGATGCTGAAATTTCAGTTCTAATGTCTATCTCACTTAGGTTCAGTTCAGTTCAGTCGCTCAGTTGTGTCCGACTCTTTGCGACCCCAGAATCACTATTTTATATTTGCAAATCTTAGCCCAACAAATGCCTGGTACATAGTAAGCACTCAGTAATTACTTATAGATTGAAGAGATCAGATATTCCAAAAGAAAAAAAAAATCCTATTGATGAATTTAAACGTCAGCTATCTGTCAGGGTAGGGTTTTGGTTTCTTTATAGAAAGAAATAACAGTACAGTCCTGGTAGTTATATTTAGATATAATAGTGAGAAAACAGGTTACAACTCAGGATATTATTTCTTATAAAGGCAATGAAACTTTTTCCAACAGAAACCTAAAGTATAAGCCCATTACTACTAACAAGGTAAAGTGGTGGATGCCTTTATTAATGTAAAAATGACTGGAAATTCCTGCTGTCACATTCTTGGAAACCTTGGAGACCTGTAAATGCACACACACACACACACGTGCCTGCACACAGACATGTGCATAAACATATGTGGCATGATCATACACTTACTGCAAGAGCATTTTTAAACACCAGGTGTGATGGCTACAAACTAACTCCATTAGAAATGACAGTACTGAAAGATCAAATTGTTTATTCCTACTTATTTTGAAATAACATCACAATTAACTTGTCTCTCATGAACTTCAACAAGAACAATAACAACAAAAGCAAGAGAAAGTTAATGGCCTTCATGTTTGCATGGAAATTTTGGCTAACACTAAAATAGTCCAAGATGAGCACCAGCGGTAAAGCAGAAAAGCTACCTTTGAGAATGAGAATTGCCCTATCACATCATTTTCTGAAGGAGGGATCTCAGATTATCCTGCATCCAAGTCTACATGGATTCCTTGGGCAGATACCCAGGGGAACTTCAGGAAAGGCATTCTCAAGCCATCCTGAAAGTCACCCTGTAAATAAGTAAATCTTTCTCTTTCATTGGCACTTAATATTTGCCCCAAGACAGTCTGTTTAGTAAA